>JAGGCT020004134.1:101412-118912 GCA_017654935.2 Phymorhynchus buccinoides
CATCCTGGATTTCACTGCGACTATTTCGCTGTGGAAATAAATGGTACCTACACAAAATAAATGGTACCTACACAAATTAAATGATACCTACACAAATTAAAGTACTAATGCTGTCATATATTCATGCTTCTGTCTACCCAGATGGCCTGGCTCTGTACATGATGCTCGGATTCTGAGAACCAGTGCACTTTTCGATGCATTTGAATCTCCCAACCCACCCCTGGATGGGATCATGTTGGGTGACAGTGCCTACATGCTTCGCACGTGGTTGATGACACCATTCCGGAATCCTGAAAGTGCTGATGAAGAAAGATACAACTCTGCACATAAATCCACACGATGTACTGTGGAAAGATCCATCGGCGTGGCAAAGCAACGCTGGCGATGCCTTCGTGTTGGGGTTCTCTTCGAACCAGAGAAGGTGACCCAGATCATCCTGGTTTGCCTGATGTTAGCAAACCGTGCAAGGGCACTCAGACTAACACCTCCACCTCCAAGAGATCCAACAGACAGTGATGATGAAGATGATTCCGAAGGGGATTCTGAAATAGAGCCTGAGGAGGATGAGGATGGAGGTATTTACCCACACTTTACATATCCAATTATTAGTTTTAGTCAAGGACATGTCATTACATTCAGACATATGTGGTGTACAGTGGCACAGTGGTATCGCAGTTCGCTTTCGCTATTCGATTCGTGTCAAGTAAACCCGAGTTCGAACCTGGGTACAGGGATTTTTCCTCTCGTTCTGCGTTAGGTCTTAACATGGAGTCTTTCGGATGAGATGATAAACCGTAGGTTCTTGAGGTCCCGTGTGCCCATGCACCCTAGCGCACGTTCTAAAACCTAGTGGCAACAAAAATGTTGTCATTTGGTCAACATTTAACCCCCCCCCCCCCCTCCCTCATCAGTGACAAAAATCGCATGCAAAAATAAAATTGGGTGACTGCGACGTGCTCTCCAGGTGGGAGCAACCCGAATTTCACAGACTATAAAGACTCTGTGACTCTAAAGTAACTAATAATAATAATAATATGTAAAAGCAATGAACCAAACAGAGCCTCCCCCGCACACACATCCACACTCACACATGCAAAAACAAAGTTGAAGTGTAATTTTAAGTGTTTCTGTATTGTAGCACCATACTACAAGAGAAGTTCAAAATGTCCAAACAATACAAAATGTGGGCAATTATTGTGACAATAAAAGCAACCTGGATAATCTAATAATCCCTTGATGAGCTCCAAAATCTCATGCAATAGTGTCTCATTTATGACATGACTTGTGTGCTCTTCACTCATGTAAATAAAAAAAGGAAAGAAATATAATCTATTTTGAATATGTAAATGCTCGACTGACACACACAAAAAGATCAGTCTGGCACTGTTTACAATATTAAATACATAGTAGCCTATCAAACAAACTGCATCAACCAATAACAAAAATAGAAGCAAAAAACAACAGCAACATTTCATGGCTTCTTTAACTTCTGTTGTTTGAAAAACAAAACAATTGACAATCCATTCACATTAAGAAATCATACACAAAAGTAACAATAAGAAAGCATACAATCCATTCACAGTATGGCGTACACAAAATTAGCAATAGAAAAGCAACCAAAAAGTGATCAATGCTTATATATTTTATCCCATGACCAGTAACATGGGTGCTCCTGAGAAATTAAAAAAATCCTGCCAGGGGGCGGCCCCGGCGGAGTGCAGGATCAGCGCACACACACACACATTTACTGCTCTTTTTGTAACCACTCTAGACTAGTACAAGTGCTACTTTCCTTTGAATATAGCAAATGCTTATATAGGCCCTTTTCATTGTACAAGTTTGTGTGTGTGTAGAAGAAAATCATTGTTTCTCAAATTCTCATAATCCGGCAATGCCAGCTCTAGGCAATTTAAAAATCCTGCAATTCAGAATATCCTGAAAGAAGGAGCATCCATGCAGTAATGCTTTACTACGAATTTTAAACGCTTTGTGGACATCTAAAGGTCAATAACAAGTTCAATACAGGTAGTTGCCCACTTGCTATGTTTATGATTATTCTCCTTTTTGGAATCATGTTTCACACACTCTTGAACATTTTTAGTCAACTATGCAATAAAAGAGTGTGTCTGACAGTAACTTGTGAGCTTGTACAACATTAGAATGCAGCATTTATAATGTTTAGTTCATGTGCAGATAACCCTGACCCACAGTGGAATAATGGGCAAGTTCTGACCGAGGGTGCACGGCTAGATGCAGGCAAAAGAAGAAGAAACAGAATCATCAGCAGCAACTTCAGTCGCCGTGGCAGACGCTAAAGTAAGCTACTAAAAAGTATCTTTTACATATGTACTAAACAGCAGACAAGAAAAGAATGTATGACAATCATGATGAAGATTGTTTTCAACCTTGTCATGCACTTGTGTCATCTGCAAACAAAATATAAAAAGAAGAAAACAAAAAACAAAAACTACCACCAGAAAATAATCCCCACATGACCAAAAGAATGTTCACATTGACCTTGCTGAAGTGACCAATAAAATGCCTTGCCATAAAACGTAAAGCACAAGCACCCCCACCCCCCCTCTCCAAATTACAAGTCTGTACCCTGATTCATTTGTCTCTTAAGCATTTCTATTTCTAGTTGAAGCTTTTCTTTTTTGAAGAGCATTACCTCTATGTCTGCCTTGTTTCTGTCAATGTCTGACTGATTTTTTTCTATGCAGCTCCGTAGATACTGGTCGTTTAAGTCTTCATCAAGGCTCAATGTCACCGCTGTTTTGCGTGCAGGCTTGGTGTGACTTGGTGCATTGGTCAGGAGCTGACTGGATGGCCTGGATGATATAGCCGTTGATGGTGCACTCTCAAACCTTTCTTCCAAATGGACAACAGTTCCTGAGTGACATGGAGACGCTGACAGGGATCTGGATGGTTGAGGTGTGGATGAAGCCATCGGAGTTGAATCTGTAAATTGATAACATCCTCAATAAATGGTCCTTTCAGTAAAAAAATCTCTGCCATATTTTTGACAACCAGTGTGTATCAAACATGAACTGATAAAATAAGTTTATGGGTTATTCCATCATACATAACTTCAGAAATTTCCAATGTGTTTGCAACATTTTGTTCCAGACTGTTCAATGTGTTTACTGGTGTAATGATATAGCTTCTTGGTAGAGCAGAACTATAAAAGATAATCATCTGCAAGAAATTGTTCAGAACACATATGATATATATGTGTGTCTTTGTTCTTGTCACATGCATGCCAGGGCTCCCAGGGACCCCCATTTGGGGGTCTATGAAGCACTAAAATTCCAAAGGACCCTCTAAAAGAATGTGCAGGGGGTCCCAGGGATGCACTAGAAAAATTCTTTTTAGCATTCGCAATGCCACTGGGACCCTCTATCCCGCCTCTAGGACCCTCTATACTGTAAGTGAATTAGTCCCTGGGACCCCTTGTTTTGCAGGACGATTGGGAGCCCTGCATATGCTATTTATTTGTTGTTGAAAACTGCATTACATTATTTATCACCAGCCTTATTTAACACCAGATACAAAGTATAGATCTTTCAGAGGGAACTTTTTTTTTCAGGGAATATAACAATTTAAAATTTCCATTAAAGCCTTTGTGCGCTTTAGGGCACATGTATATTTCAAAGAGTTAGCATATCAATGTTTGCTGACTTATGGCGCAAACATCTCTGCCACTAATGTACACACACTTAAACCCACACTCTGACTGACCTTTGTAGTCCTCACTAATGTACACCCACTTAAACCCACACTCTGACTGACCTTTGTAGTCCTCACTAATGTACACACACTTAAACCCACACTCTGACTGACCTTTGTAGTCCTCACTAATGTACACACACTTAAACCCACACTCTGACTGACCTTTGTAGTCCTCACTAATGTACACACACTTAAACCCACACTCTGACTGACCTTTGTAGTCCTCACTAATGTACACACACTTAAACCCACACTCTGACTGACCTTTGTAGTCCTCACTAATGTACACACACTTAAACCCACACTCTGACTGACCTTTGTAGTCCTCACTAATGTGCACACACTTAAACCCACACTCTGACTGACCTTTGTAGTCCTCACTAATGTACACCCCTGCAGCATCCTTCCCATGAGCGTCATACCAAATATAGGTCCCATCCTCAGCAGTTGACATTTCCAAAATCACAGTGTTTATTGAACCTGCCAATGGAAACACATCAATTGTAAAGACCCAGTGACGCACCACGATTAAGTCCCTTGTTTTTTTTTCTGGGTTGCTGTGACCCACAAGCAATTTTCCCCATATTCAAATTGAGGCTGCTCTTTAAACTGATGTTTCGGTTTCAATTTGGGGCCATTTATATGGGAGTCAGACTTGGTCAAAACAAGATTTATTTCCATTTATAAGAGGGAAAACACGTGAAACTCGTGATTTTGAATTTGACACATGATCGGGGGGATCTTTAAGATGTGAAGAAATCAAAAGGCAAACACAACAATAGTATTATTAAGAAAATCTATGCCTGTGGAATAGAAGTGTGTATGTGTATTACTATTAGGTCAAGTCAAGTGTGTCTGTGTGTGTGTGTATGTGTGCATTCATATGTGTGTCCTCAAGCAAGAGCAAGAGAGCTTTCGACAGGAATGTTTAGCCAAATGTTCAGCAGCGCTATTGGAACATGCAGATGCACACAGAAAATATGTATAAATAACCACATATGGTTATCATCATCAATCATCATCATTGGAGGATTGCAGCTGGACAAGTAGCATATTTGGTGTTGATATATTTAAGGGAAATGTACTAGCAAAGGAAATAAACATTTCTTACACTTGGCTACCTGGGTACACTTGCCCCACTTATGTTGAATCACAACATGATCAGTTAAGAGTCAAGTATAATATTCATGCTAATGTGAATGATAATGTAGATGTTGTAATGATTACTATCCTAGGCAATTAATCAAGAGGTTAAATAGTTGAGCTAGCTAAATTTCTTGTATATATGCATTCAAGCTAAGAGACGTTTCATTCATGATGGCAACGGATGAAAGTATATTTTCAAGTGTTTTTCTTTGCTGTGTTAACCCTTTCGCCGCCAAACATTTTTCAGCCACAAAATATCATTAAACTTACCTGAGTCACAGAGAGAAAAAAAATCTGCAATATTGCAAATTCCTCTGTGACATGTATAACAGTAGGCCTATCCTTACCTCCCAAAATTACCAAGAAAATAGGGTCTTTGGATAACAGGTCCTGATTTGATGCTTTTTAGTGACATGGGTGTTAAAACATTGTGGTGCAAAAATGCGACATTGGCGATGAAAGGGTTAAGGCTACTGTGGCTATTAGTATGAACTATGATGGTAGATGTTTTTGAAAATGCTTTTTGCGGCTTTATTCTCATTCATAATTTTGTGATGTGTTCTTGTGTCATGTGTATGTTTTGAATTGATTTTGTTGCTTTGTACAAGTATTAATGTACATATGTTGGTTTACCCCCATGAAAGGTGTTGTAGGCCTAATTCAATAAGATTTCGACTTCTGACTATGTTGAATCAAACTCAGGCAAAGCAAGTGCACAACCAGTTCTAAATATGTGTACAATTGAAGCTCTCATATCAAAGCCAGGCTAAAGTGTTAACAAGATATAACTTTAATTTAATTTAAAAGTACAGTAAGTTGTAACTGTCACAGTCAGGTGGTCGATTCATATTTGGAAACGTGCACATAAAATGAAGAAGTAATAAGGCCTTAGCAGCAAATCAAACCCGCTATTTACTGCCACATTCTCCTTTCCCCTCCATCCTCCTACCTATAAGTCATATCAAGTGTCCTCGTTTCTTTCTCTCTGTTTCTCCAACCACCCACCTATCCTCATTCCCCAACTGTCTTCCCCGAGTTTCAAATCTTAAGACAAATCCTAAGAACATGATAAGGTAAAAACATTCTTCGGTTTCAATGCTTTGTAAAGTTACCTTTGTCCATTGCACCTTCTGTGAAAACCTCGATCGGTTGTTCTTGTGACTGGGATGGCATGGCCAACATATCCCCGTCAGCAGCAGACACTGCAACACCAATGTTTTGTTTTCATTTCACACAGTCATGTAATGATGTATACATGTATTTCACAATGAAAATCTGTTCTAGGATTAATATCAGGGCAAAAGTTGTCTCTTGATTTTTATTGAAAGAAGAGATCTCATTATCTTTTTTGTAATAAAATGACTGCTGCAGGAAGAAAAACAAAATTGATTGATTTTAAAGTTCAAGAAAGGTACTAAAACTGTTTGACAGCTTATGAAATGCTTATTTTTTGCTGATTTAAAAATATTAGCTTGTTTTTTAGTTTTACATGGGCATTCATTCTATTTATTTTAATGGCTTATATAAATTTGCTTTTCAAGTTCAAACTAAAGTGTTGCCAAAGTGGTAACTATAGATTTTGAGTTTCAACATTTCATTTTGAAAATGAAAAGGAACAGCAAGTTATTCATCCAGATTTATCATAAAATATCTGTGGCAAAACGTACCAACTCCTGTGTGTTTCTTTCTCTCCCCAACCACATCCAGGATGTCATCTGTGTATTTGTCATCCTTTATTGGAGGGCCTCCACCAGTGCCGTTGGCATGTCTCTTCTGCTTTCCAAGCACAGCTTCCATGTCACCCCACCTTTTGAGACAAACATTCCATTCATTAATAAATAAAAGGCAGGAACCCCCCCCCCCCCCCCCCCATTTGCGTGCAATCCAGCCCCCCCCCCCCCCCCCTGGCTACAATGCATTCCTACGCCACTGTGTGTATGTGTGTTTATCATTTATGTATGTGAGTATTTGTGTTTGTGTGTGTGCATGTGCATGTACCTGAGTATATTGTGCTTGTGTGCGCATGTTTATGTGATTGCATATTTAAACAAATATATGACTCTGTGCCAAAAGGTGAGCACGGAGAGGGTCAGGTACTTACATTCTCAATAAATTGTCACATAACCTTCTGACTGTTGTGCTTATGTTATAAACATATAGACAAATGTCTGAAAAGACACTAGAGACAATATCAGCTTTATAAGATCAGTAGTTGTTTAGTTATGTGACAATGAATGTCAAATCAGCCCCAAAATCTGGTCTTCAAAAGTGGACATTGCAAATAGTCATGATTTCAACAAGTGCTAGAACACACAAACTCCAGTAAAATTACTTGAAATTTGGACAGGTTATGCAAAAGTACCTCATTAGTAAACGCTAAAGATTGTAACATTCAAAAATGAAAGTTCTGTTAGTTATTAGGCTTAAACCAATGTTGATGACAAACATCATTTTTGATGTAATCATTCAACCAAAATCAAACTTCCCAACAATTTTCACTTATATAAATCCAAAATACATGAAAATGTCATGCTTTGTTGGAGCAGATATTACTTTATCATAGGAGTATAAAAGTTTTTTTACAAAATATATTATTTTAAATAATATTGCACTTTCTCTTAAAGGTTCTGACTTAGATGTAACACTTGACATCCGTCATACCTAAGCTATAATGCTCAATAAAATCCTCAATATATATATTTTTAGCTTGCTCTCTTTTATTTTACAATTAAACTGTCATATAAAGTTGACCCCTACCCTTATTTAACACCAGCATGTTCATTTCTTTCTTCTGCACTAATCCAAATGTTCAATGTAATCATTTTACTGGACTTGATGTTCGTCATCAAGAAAATGTTAATTATCAAATTTAGCTGGTTTTATTGGTCTAACCATCTAATAAACAAATGAACACCACTTCAGTGGGTTTAGTAATTAATTTAGAGCACTTTGCAGCCTTCATAGAAAGATAAATGAAAAAATAGTGCTTAATGAAAATTATTAATGTAACTATGATGTTCGTCATACATGTCCTATGGTGTAAATAGTGAATTATGATAAATAATTCAACAGTTTTTGGAAAAAAAATTTATTCATGCAAGTTATTATTTTCTTTAAAGTATTCTGCTTACTGTAGTTGACAAAAATACAGTTATTCATAGACATTTTGGCCAGAAACTGGAAAATAAATTATGTAGGTAACTTTGATGTTTGTCATACATTTTTCACACATTGTGTAATAAAACAAAAACAATGACATGAATCAATTAATAGTTTGGTAGAAAATATTCAGTTAAGTTGTAATTGTTTTTTTTATGGCATCTTAAGTACTTAAAGACAGAATTAGTGTATTTGATGCAACTTTCAAATGTAAAGTGATGACAAAGGTCATTTGTTACCTCAACAGACCCATAATAATCATCATACTAACAACAAATTTCAACAGGAAATGTCACAGACTAATAGCAAACAATGAAAACAACTTAACACAACATGATTTGCTGGAGCTATGAGAAAATACTGTGACATAACACCATGGTTGTGATGTAATCATTGATGTTTGTCATCAGGTGGGGGACACCACATTATCACTATTTTCTCAGAAATCGGTTGAAAAATTGTCCTGCCACTTTGCACATGTTTTGCCTCATTTATATCCTTTCTAAATATGCATGTATTTAAATGGTATTAATAGTTTCATTTTTTACCCTCTATGTCCACTTTTCATGCCCACCTTTTGGCACAGAGTCATATATATATATGTAGTATACATGTATTGTATGTGTTCTGCGTTTATTTGTATAGTTTGGATGGGGTTGGGGATGGGGAAGGGTTGTGGATTTTCTCATTTTATTTATTTTGCTTACTCTTATTCATCGTTTTGTTTCTTGTATGTTTGCTTTTGTGGTTGTGTTCTCATGTTTTCTCCATGAGGAAACAGTGTAAAAATTATTTAAAAAAATAAAAAATACAATTGCTTATGTTTACCCTCAATAAAAAAAAGAATTGAATTTTGTGTTGATTATCCCCCTCTCTCGTCTTCTTCTACATCTCTCTCTCTCTCTCTCTCTCTCTCTCTCTCTCTCATGTATTTGCTTACTAATATTTTTCTCATGCAGATGCATGGTTTAATTTTTGATGACACTTTAAATTAAACTGCGGACCAATACATAATAAACCTTGAGTTGCTGTTTATCAGAATGATTTGGATACTAACATTAAGTTGGCACAAAATATTAATACTTTCAAAACTCCCATGGACAATCTTCCCAATTTTCAGAAATACTCATGATTTTGATTAATCATTCAAAACCTTGCGCATACCCAAACACAATAAATCAAACAATATTCCACTGATATTGAGGGGACGCAAGGCTAGGCTAGACTAGACTGATGATATCTGTCCCTATCTTTAGTATCTACCTAGTACCTACCTACCTATGTTTAATAGGTCATCAAATTCCTCTGCTTATTTCTTCTTCTCTTCTTCCTATTGGGGATGTTTATCCTGCCCCACACCCAAAGTCTTCATTTAGACTGCAACTGGCGCACAGGATGCATGCTATGTGAGTTTGTGTCATCCATCCCACCGGCACAACATGGCCTACTCCTACCGATTAGTGGAATGGGCTTTAGTTTAACGTGTGAGCAAGATCTTTGTGCATGCGTTCGCAAACAGGACCTTGGTTTTAAGTCTCATCCAAAGGACTTTTCCCCCAACTGACGTCAAGTACCCATTTTACACCTGGGCGGAGTGATGGAAATATGAGTAAAGTGTCTTTCCCAAGGACACACCACTGCGACCCCAGCTGGATTCGAACCCACACACTCGCAAACCAGACGGACTATGAGCCAGCGACTCTTACCAACTGCTCCTTTTCATCACTATCATCTCTTGGCTCCCAATCGCCCCGCAAAACAAGGTCCCAGGGACACATTCACTTGCAGTTGCACTAGAGGCAGGATAGAGGGTCCCAGTGGCATTGCAAATGCTAAAAAGAAATTTTCTAGTGCATCCCTGGGCCCCCCTGCACATTCTTTTAGAGGGTCCTTTAGAATTTTAATGCTAATTTGTAATGCTTCATACTATAAATTAAAATATTACTAATCATAGACCCCCAGATGCCAAATGGGGGTCCCTGGGAGCCCAGCATCTACCAACATTATACAATCGAAATACTGATTCACGTGTTAAAAATGTGTGTAAGTAAATCTGAAACCGATCACAAGAACTTCATTCTAATCATGTAAAGAATGTTTTTTCATAACTTACCTCTTCTTCACACTGTCAGCGGTACAACCGCAACCCCCAACAGCATTCACTGCGTCCGCAACCTCCTGCCATGCCACCCTCTTCTTCTTACAGACGTCTGCAACTTTTGAAGACGCCTTCAAAATACTGATGCGTGGTTTTACCGCAGCAATCAAAGTGTCATTTTCCTTGTCTAAAAAATTGTTACTTCTTTGCCGTTTTGCCTTGGGTTCCATGACCATGGTATCCATTTTACCGCGAGTGATCACGAAGCAGACGATGCCTGAGAGTGAGTTCCCTTTGTTCTTTGAACATGCGCACTGAACGGATTCCCCGTTGACAAAAATAGAACACGTTAGTAGGTCAGTCTAGTTCATAACTAGCTAGTAACATTCAAGTCCGCATTCATGCTTTGAAGACTAAAATTAGTTTCAAACTTGCCAAGTAGTCTATTAAGCAGTTGTCAACTTGGGCAAGTTGTATACTAGTTTAGTAAGCTCATATGCATAGAACTACAGGAATTTTATGAAATTACTAAACGCCACTTCCTTGGCTAAATGTGAACGAAAGTGTCATACCCAGTATGAAATTTGACTTTATCTGATTTGATAAACATGCCTGACTGCTTCCAACCCTTTGAGATGTGTGTGTTTGAAGGAATGGAAGGGTTCAAAGTTTTAAGCATTGTATCTTTTATTATTATACATTGTATAACTCTTACACTACATTGCAAACACATACAAGTAGGCCAAAAGACTAACATAATAAAACAATATCTGTATTTTGAAAAATGCAATAACATTTGAAACATTCTGACAACCAATAACAATTACATGCCAACAAAATATGCATTGTAAGAAAATACAGACACAAAACTAGAGCGTTAAAACGCTTGACCACCAGCCACGTGGCAGCATTTTCTGGTCTAGTGACCTTGATCTTTGACCTATGACCTTGTTTTTCGAACTTGGTCTACATATAATGAGTACCTATCCGCAAGCAAACTATGAGTGTCCTAGGTCCCGGGTGTGCTCAAACGTTATCGTGCTAGGTGCTCAGAAGCATGTTTGGCTCCAGTGACCTTAATCTTTGATCAACGAACTTCATTTTTAAATTTCGCCTTGACCTTTGTCCTATGAGCTTCATTTTTTGAATTTGGCGGATATATTCTTACTTCCTATCCGCATGCAAAATTTGAGCGTCCTAGGTCCCTCCGTTCAATCTTTATCGTGCCAGGTTGTTCAGCAGCATTTTCGGCGCCAATGACCTTGACCTTTGACCTACGACCTTAATTTAATAATTTGGCCTAAATATCTTTGGTACATGCAAAATTTGAGCGTCCTAGATCCCTCTGTTATGCCAGGTGTTCAGCAGCATTTTCGGCTCCAGTGACATTGACCTTTGATCTACGACCTTCATTTCTAAATGTTGCCAAAATATTATTAGTACCTATCCGCATGCAAAATTTTACCATCTTAGATCCTTCCGTTCAATCGTAATCGTGCCAGGTGCTTGGCATCATTTTCGGCCAGTGACCGTGACATTTGATCTATGACCTTCATTTTTCAACATGGCCTAAACATATTAAGTACCTATCCGCATGCAAAATTGGACCGTTATAGGTCCAACCGTTATTACGTGCCAGGTGTTTGCAGAATTTTCGGCTCCAGTGAACTATTACCTATTACCTTCATTATGGAACTTGGCTTAGATATTCTTAGTACCTATCCGCATGCAACATTTGAACGTCCTAGGTCACTTCGTTCAAACGTTATCATGTTAACATAGATAGTCAGTCAGATAGTCGGCTTCAGAATGCACTGAAAACTACCAGCTTCGCTCTCTTCGTTCGTGGCTGGTAATCAAATACTTACATTCGCAAACTATATTAAAATTTACAGCATATCAAATAAAATAAAAGCAACCAACCACACATCAGCATCATAGACACAATGTGTTCAGATGTTATCAACATTGGTGAATTGGTTCTAAGCACAATGTTAACTTGGTAGCAAGTAGCACGGTCCTTTAAACAATAGTGTAGAGCGAATCATGCAGTCATACTTCCCTTTTGGTACGATGTTCTAAAAATTTGAAGGCGAATGTTTTGTGAAATGTCCTTTTAATTTAGAGGATGACACACGCTGTTCCGCGCTGTTTCCCTTGTTAAAATAACACGAAAATAACGGACTCTATGAGATCGTGAAGGGAGACAGCGCATCGCTCATTCTCGTAATCCAATAAAATTCCAGGAACATGCGTTTGCATGTTTCGTGGGTCGAGTGCATGGAGAGAGGGAGAGAGAGAGAGAGAGAGAGAGAGAGAGAGAGAGAGAGAGAGAGAGAGAGAGAGGGAGAGAGAGGGAGAGAGAGGGAGAGAGAGAGAGAGAGGAGAGGAGAGAGAGAGAGAGGGAGAGAGAGAGAGAGAGAGAGAGAGAGAGGGAGAGAGAGAGAGAGAGGGAGAGAGAGAGAGAGAGAGAGAGAGAGAGGGAGAGAGAGGGAGAGAGAGAGGGAGAGAGAGAGAGAGAGAGGGGGGGCTGTGGGTATGTGTTTTCCATTGGCTTTCTATTTATAACTTTGTTTGAGAAATACATTTTATTGGACGTGCTTCTGAATCTATATGGGTCAAAGGGTGATTCAGCAATCCGTTTGAGATTCTTTCGACTTCTCATAGAGTTCTCGACTTTTGAGTTAGTTTAACAACGGACACGTCGTCGAACAGCGTGTGTCATCCTCTAAAATAAAAAATTATCTTGCAAAATATTTGCCTTCAGATTTTCGTAACATCGTACGTAAAGGGAAGTATCCCTATAGTAATTTGTATGATTCGCCCTAGAGTAGAAGGAACATGTGAACACTTTCAACAAGGAAACTCACACATCACAATCAGGTGGATGTGATTCAAAGTTAAAGGTTCAAAGTTCTTTGAATAAGAAATAGGTGAACAGTTTTAAAACAGCTTTTGCTGTAGAATCTCACAAGTAACATGAACTAGAATTGGCTCAAACGTCGGATGGTTCATTAACAGTCTGTTTTGATCAATCACAACCCATTCCTCTGAAATTGGTGAACTCTAATTGCAGAAAGCATCACACAACTCCATTCAAATGGTTCAAAGGGATAGCACAAACTATATCAGGCAATCACATCTAGTTTGTTGTTGTTGTTGTTGCTGTTGTTGTTGTTGTTGTTGTTGTTGTTCTTCTTCTTCTTCTTCTTCTTCTTCTTCTTCTTCTTCTTCTTCTTCTGCGTTCCCAGGCCATATGACCATAATGGGTAAGGTACATATTTGTCTGATTTTCAGTTTTCACTGGTCTCCCCGCTGCATACAGCCGACACATTCCGATTTCCGAGGAGCTCAAAAGAAAAACTTATTTGGAAGATCTTTTTGAAAAAAAGGCAGGAGAATGAACCAATAAGTCAGAAAGATAGTAGATGACAGAAAGCAAAGGGAAAATACAGAGTCAAAGAGAGTGGCAGATTAGAGGAAATTACAAGTACAGAACTTCCAGAAGGTGGGGGAACTATTTTTGCAAAAGACCCCTGGTACCCCCACGGGGAAAGTTTGTTCAAAAGGGAATTTTGTTTATATGGGGGTCTATCTGAGGGTCACATTGAATTAAAAAAAAATTACACAAATTTACTGAAACGCTGTCAGTGAATAAGTGTAAAACATGTGCTCCGATTTCAGTAATTGCGTGAAATTACTAGGATTTTTTTTTTAGTGATTTCATGTAATTACTGGGGGTCACAGTAACTTCATGAAATCACTGAAAATTTTAGGCATTTGATGTAATTACTGATTTCACATATTTACGGTAACATGTATACGTCTGCAATTCACTCGTATTCGCTATCATATGACGTACAATAGCGTGTGCTTATTGGTTACCACAATGTTGTGCATTCTTCGTTATTGTAAAATGCCAGGACCAAAAAAAAGAGCAATAAAAAACGTGAAAATCCGTTTAACGTCCTCTGGTCTGAAACAGACACATATGGGACATTAGTAGATATAAAGATGGTGCGAACGGTCAAGGAGGCAATGCCCGGAGGCAGTGCAACTCCAGGAAAGTCCCGATTTTTTAGCGATACAGATGTAAGCATACATAAATACTGTTAAATAAAAAACTAAAATGTTTGTGGTTTTTAATTAAGACTTCCAGATAGCAGAGGAGGCAGCTGCTATTCCAGAGGGCCGGGTTAAACTTTCATCATAGTAGGCCCAGAGTACATCCCCACTCTCTAGGCACAAAAAAGGACCCGAGCACAGTTGGCGTTGGGGAAGGTCCCCAAAGGCCAAGAAATACTTGTGTCTTCAGCGCTAATAATTAGAGCCAGTGCGAACGCTTTCTAGTGTGGGAGTCATAGGCCGGGTTCACATTAGACGCGTAAGTTCCGTGAAAAAATTGTGCTTTACGTCCTCTCGGTCTGGAACAGACACATATGGGACATTTGTAAATACAAAGATGGTGGGAACAATACTGGAGGCAATGCTCGGAGGCAGTGCAACTCCAATAAAGTCTCGATTTTTTTAACAATACAGATAGGTGTAGCGGTAACAACGCCTCGGTTAAACCTCATTGGCTATGGTACCGCCACACGTTTTATGCTTTTTTGAGATATTTAAAAACGTTACTTTTATAGCATTAACTAAAGCAAGCTGCAAATTGTGCAACCGGTGGCGTATTATTCAATATTGCATAAATATTAAGTAATCAGAACGATAACAAGAAATGTAACAAAAATCAATTATTTTCGTTCGAGTGTGTTCTCAAAAACGGCTATGGTACCGCCACATATTAAGTTCCGTACGGAAAACCCTAAATAAGTGGAAGAAAGAAGGATACAAGTTTACGCGTATATGGGAAATTCGGACACGTGCGCAAATATTTTTCCTTCTTTGTTTCACCTATTTATGGATTGCGCACGGGTTTCCGCATGGAATATCCGCTGATGTGTGTACACGGCCATAGTCTTCCACAATACCATGATTTTCCTTTACCGTAGAAATTGATTTAGTGTACAGCTCGGCTACTTACTATTGGCCCAAGCTGTGGCTACTGTCAAAGGGAATGTGGGTGTTGGGTGTTTCAGTTCAAAATGTGCACGTTTTGCTGTCCAGTCCAGTCTCTTGCGTTCCTTTCTTCGTGATTTTACCCGTTCCTATGCGTACTGGCTAGGCGTAAAATAATACACATACATGCGCATACATGAGTACGGCGTGTGCGCGTGAATGCATGCACATAGAGAGAGAGAGAGAGAGAGAGAGAGAGAGAGAGAGAGAGAGAGAGAGAGAGAGAGAGAGAGAGAGAGAGAGAGAGAGAGAGAGAGAGAGATAGGAGGGGGGGGGGGGGGGGCAAACACACGCACCCTTCAAATCCCACATTTATCCCACATAATGTGATCCTCCAAATCTTCCCCAAATGCCACCAACTTTTTGGCCCCCCAAACCAAACCTTCCCATCCCTGACCTTCTTAACATCCTAACGTTCTTTCTTTCTTTCTTTCTTTCTTTCTTTCTTTCTTTCTGTCTGTCTTTCTTTCTTTCTTTCTTTCTGTCTGTCTTTCTTTCTTTCTGTCTTTCTGTCTGTCTGTCTGACTTTCTGTCTGTCTTTATTTCTGTCTGTCTTTTTGCATTAACTCTTTGTGCATGGGGTGGTGCGATGTCTAAAAGCACACACAGGCAAGGTCAAGTTAGGTCAAGTCATAGGACAAAGGTCAAGCACATGTCAACTGTTTAAAAGAGGTGTCTACACTGACTGAGGAGGACAAACATGGGCCAACTTTCACCGCAAGGAAAAGTGTATGAACACAACACACATACACACACAAAAACACACACATACAGAGAGAGAGAGAGAGAGAGAGAGAGAGAGAGAGAGAGAGAGAGAGAGAGAGAGAGAGAGAGAGAGAGAGAGAGAGAGAGAGAGAGAGAGAGAGAGAGAGAGAGAATATTAAAACAATCGATTCTATTAGTCAGTTCAAACGTTATTTATTTCTTACAGATGTCACAGTCCCCCCTTACTATTATGTAGGATCCAGACAGAATCAAGTTAACCATTGTAAACTACGCTTAGAAATGAGCAATATTAACGGTGACTTGTACAACAGATACTTATAAAATAATCCCAAATGTGGCCACGATACGGAAGATGATGAACGCTATCTGACGCAGTGTAGACATTATGCTGCTGAAAGAATAAACACGATCTCAACACTTAACCCATGCATCACTAACACCTACACCCTACTCTTTGGCGATCAAAGTTTATCAGTGTCAGAAAACGAACAAATATTCAAAACCGTGCAGCAGTTTATAGAGCTAAGTAAAAGGCTATAAAATTCAAACTCCTGCTTCCTTTCCAGCTCTTGCATCCTTACCAGTTCATGTTCTCACCTAACATTTTAACTCAGTTAGTTTTGGTGTATCTCTGTTTTCATCTTGGCGTCATTTCATGTAATCCTAATGTTATCATCGTGTCCTATTTCGTTTTATTGCGACGTGGAGTTGGAGTTCTGGTCTGCAGAGTGGTGTGAGGTTGGAACTCTCTCTCTCTCCTCCTCTCTCTCCCTCCTCTCTCTCTCTCTCTCTCTCTCTTCTTCTTCTCTCTCTATCTCTCTCTCTCTCTCTCTCTCGATACTCTCCCTCTCTCTCTCTCTCTCTCTCTCTCTCTCTCTCTCTCTCACTCTCTCTCTCTCCCTCTCTCTCTCTCTTATCATTTTTTTGTCGATTCTACTTCCTTTGTCTATTGCTATGTCCATTGTTCGTTTGGTTTGTTGTGACTTTCTTTTAAAAAATGTATTGCTTGTATTTCCTGGTAAAATTCCGCCAATGTTTATACTGTGTAATTCGTTTTGAACTGAGCACGCCATAAGCTCTGCTTGTTGTTGCTTCAGTTATGTCATAGTTGTTGTTCATGTTGATTTGGAAAATAAAACATTTAAACAAGAGAGAGAGAGAGAACAACACAGAGAGACAGAAAGAGAAAGAGACAGAGAGAGAGAGATAGAGAGCTAGAGATAGAGAGAGAGTAGCGAGAGATGTATAGAGAAATAGAATAGACACTTCACCCACACCAGAGAGACGGAGAGAGAGAGAGAGGAGAGAGAGAGAGAGAGAGATGATAGAGATATATCTATATGTTATATATATAGAGAGACGTAGAGGATAGATAGAGACACTCACCACCCACTACACAAGAGCGAGAGAGTAGGAGAGAGAGAGAGATAGAGAGATAGAGAGAGAAGAAGAGAAGAGAGAGAGAGAGAGACAGACCTCATCACCACAACCCCACCCACAGAGAGAGTGAGAGAGATAGAAGAGAGAGAGAGAGGAGAGAGAGATAAGAAGGAGGATAAGAGAGAGAGA
>JAGGCT020004134.1:128844-138844 GCA_017654935.2 Phymorhynchus buccinoides
AAGGTGAATGGGATAGCCCTGAGTGGCAGACACAATCCCGCAAAAAACAAAAAAGGGTTATCACTGACAGCCCTAGTGAATGACTAAGCAAGGGAAAAGGTGCGCCTATACCCCACGAGTCCGAAAAGCAGGGCAAAACTGCCCAGGCCCCACCAAAACTGGCACGCTCGATGAGCAACCCAGAACTGGGTAATATCAATATACCCAGTGTGACAACACAACTACGGCTCGACATAGCCAAAGAAAACGCGGCAATGGAACTAACCGTTCCCACAAAGCCAGCTATCAGTGGTGGCAAAGGGAATAGCCGAAGGCTACCGAACCCAGTCACAAAAGGGACCGCGCCGGTCCTCCAGGATCACCCCCTTGTCATAGTTGACAAGAAGGAGGGCAAACAGACACTGATACAGGCAAAGTGGGCCCTGAGTAGCCTAATCAGGGACATTGCTGGCGAGGTTCTAAGCATTCGACCCAACAGCATGAAAGGCACAGTCATTGTGGGCTGTGTCAGCCAACGGCAGCAGGCGAAGCTCCGTGGAACAACAAAAATTGGGGACATCCCGGTAAAATGCTATATACCGGTCCCCACAGTAGAAGGAGTCATTGGGAACATCCCTCTGCATGTGACCCCAGCGCAGGTCAAAGAGGCACACGAACGCTCTCACGACACAGAGCATCGAATTGTAGCCTGCAGGATAAAAGAGGCCACCCGCCTCAAACTGGCAAACGGAGAACCCTCTAAAAAATTTAGAGTTGTGCTCCAGGCACAGAAACTCCCTGCCACGCTCACCCTGCGCCGGCAAGAATACGCAGTCATGCCATTCAAAAGGGCAGTGACACAATGCTACTTGTGTCACAGACTGGGGCACATCCGTCGGGAATGCCCATACAAACCCAACTGCACCTCGTGCGGCCAAACCGGTCACAAAGGGAAAGACTGTCCCTCACCCAAGCTGCGGTGTATCAACTGCAAGGGAGAGCATTCCGCAATGTCTCCTAAATGTCCACTAAAACAACAGTGGACTATCGCAAACGAAATCAGGGCGGCAGCATACATGCCAAGGACCCAGGCGCACCAGGAAGCCATCAAAGTCATGGCTAACAAAGCGGCCGGAGGAAACCCGGACATGCCCAGAACACAAACGAGGAGACCCAGAGTAACTTCCAAAGTTACCCCCAATGCAGGGCTGAGCTACGCTCAGGTTACAAAAAGTGGTACAGCACCTAACGCTAAACCCACCCCCACGCACAAGTCACCCACGGAGACTGTCGGCAATGACAGTGAGCAGGCAACAACGGTGATTGAAGAGCCCAGGCCCCAGAAAGATCTGGTCCCTGCCGAAACGGAAGTACAAAAACTCCGTAAGGAAAACAAAGATCTACAGGCGCGCCTCAGACGCCTGGAAGCAAACCAAACCTCTGCAAAAACTGCAGAGGCGGGCACACAAGACATCTGTGCCCTGCTCACTCAGTTGCTCTCAGTCATCGGTGGTGACAAGCTGCAGGGCTTCCTGAGCTTGCTCACCACCCTGGCCACTGGAAAAGGACCCCAAAATGAACTCCAGAATGGAGAAGCAATGCAATAAAGAGGAACAGAACAGGAAGCAAAAACTGTCTGTGCTTCAATGGAACTGCAGGTCCATAAATAGAAAGGCCCCCTTTCTATTGAAATACCTGCAGGACCTGCCGAGTACAGACATACTAATGCTTCAGTCACTGAACGTGGCAAAAAACGCACTCCCTAAGCTTGAGGGATACTACCATCCACCAACTGTGGGAACCGAAAACGATAGAGTCATGGTTGCAACATATGTCAGCACGCGACTGACATATCAAGAACTGGACGTCCCCACAGGCGAAGTAGACTGTAGACTCTCCACCTGCGGGATCTACATTCCTACTACCGGTACCAAGCAAACAAACCTGGTCAATGTCTACTACCCAGAAGGCAGCCAGAGCGAGATGGACGTACACTGGCTAAAAACAATCGCCACAGACGAGAACAGTTGGGTGGTGGCAGGTGACTTCAATGTCAGCCACAGACAGTGGGACGCAGGCCAAACCCAAAACCGTGGGGAACATCTGGCCAATACTGTCTTGGACTCTAACTTGACTGTTCTGAATGATGGCCGATTCACCCGCCTTGCACGAAATATGCAGCGCTGTTCTGCTATAGACCTCACAATGGTCTCCCCAGACCTACAATTGGATGCCGAATGGGACACAGGTTTTGACAACCTACAATCTGACCACCTGCCACTACACATTGTAGTCGGAGGATCAGACCCTTATGCCCAAACAGACTGTGACAAAGAACCGAGATACCAGCATGACAAAGCAAATTGGGAATGCTTCCAATCCTGTCTTGACGCGGAATGTCTCATACATGACCCACAAGACCAGGATATCGAGACGTACTATGAGAACATCAGGCAGATGGTTCTCAGAGCAGCTGACGCAGCAATCCCAAAAAGGGTCCCCAAAACCAACGGGAAACATCAGTTCACCTCGGAATGGTGGAATGAAGAGTGCGACAAAGCCACATCTGACAAAAGATACGCTCTAAGAAGATACCAACTAGACGTATCAAAACCAAACGAAGATGCGCTCACAGAGGCCACAGCAGCATGCCAAAATACTGTGGACAGTGTTCGACAAACGCACTGGGAAAACTTCTGTCGAGAAGAAGTCCGAGACTCACGGGACGCCACCAAAATGTGGAGGAAGATCAGAATACTCAAACGGCGTGCGCGCCCAGCTGAGAGGCCACTCCTTATAGATGGCCAACTCACTCGTAACACGCAAGAAAAGGCAGATGCGCTAGCAAATGTCTTCGCCCGAGCAAGCCAAACAGAGCATCTCTCTGAAGAGATGATCCAAAAGAGACTAGAAGAGGAAGCCAACTTTGAAGAACCAGTGTTAAGCGACAACACTGCTCCCTTCAACAGTGACCTCACGATCGAAGAAGTGATATCGGCGATAGACGGGATAGGAACGGGCAGCAAAGCCGCAGGGGCAGACCCGATTTCATATCACATGATCCGCCGATTCACAAGACCGATGCGAAAAGTGCTTCACGCATTCTATCAGAAATGCTGGTCCACAAGTACGATCCCTGTAGCCTGGAAAGAAGCCCAAGTGTGCGCCCTCCCAAAAGAAGGCAAATCACCCAAGCTCCCAACCAGCTATAGGCCCATTGCTCTGACCCCCCACCTCGGAAAGGTGTACGAGAAAGTAGTCAAACTCAGACTCGAGTACTATCTGGACAAAAATGACATACTCCCGACATGTCAAGCGGGCTTCCGGAAAGGAAGAAATTGCATCGAACACGTTGTGGGCCTTGTCGAACACATCAAAAATGGTTTCAGAAAAACCAAAAAGACCCTCGCTGCCTTCTTTGACATCAAAAAGGCATTTGACTCGGTCTGGCATGCCAAACTGCTAGACAAGATGCAAAAGCTGGGCATCAACGGCCGACTCTACCACTTTGTCAGAACCTTCCTGACAAACCGACAAATGGCAGTCAAAGTTGGCTCAGCCAAATCAGTGACTCATACCCTAGACATGGGAGTACCTCAAGGCAGTGTGATCGCCCCACTACTATTCAGCATCATGCTTCATGATCTGGACAAAGTGATCCAAAGGGACATTGATGCAAATGTTACCTACTCCAAGAAGGGAAACCTAAAAGACTACAAACTCAACATCGCACTATATGCCGATGACTTGGCCATATGGACCGATGTGGCCTATTTCGAGAGAGACAAACTGGAATTCCTCCAAAGAAGTATCGATACCACCAGTGCATACATGGAAACAAACGGATTCCAACTGTCCGCAGAAAAGACAGTGTTCATGGTCTTCGAACCCAAAATGGGAAAACGAAGAACCAAAGAGTCAATAATGCTGGATGGACTCACAATCAAACCCAGCGAACAAGTCAAGTTCCTGGGTGTGACCATCACTAAAGACTTGACTTGGACAACCCACATCAGGAACCTAACAGCCAAAGCCGGCAGAGCTGTCGGCTACATCAAGTTTCTCAGCAAAGAAACCTGGGCCACGCCCGCAAATCTAGTGCAGCTAACTATTGCACTTGTCCGCTCCAAACTCACATACGGACATGAGGCCTTCTTTAACGCCACAGAGTCCAATTGGTTACAGCTGGAAAGGCTAGAACTAGCTGCCCTCAAGCACGCCCTGGGACTACCTAGTCATGCGAACAATGACCTAGTCTATCAGGAAGCAGGAAAGCTTCCACTCCGTGAGGAGTGTCGCCGACGATGTGCCAACTTTGAAGTCCGCACCTCGACAGTACCAAATACTGTCAAGGCAGTCCTAAACGCGGACAACAAAGAAAGACAAGCTGCCTTTCTACGACACAAGAAAGAGACCATGCCAAAAAAGTACAATCGGATGAAACCCTTCCGATCCCATACAGAAGACATATGGGAAAAGTGCCAAATTGACCCAAATACAGTGGTTCCAATACCCATCTGTACATACCCTCCCTGGGAACTGGAGAAACCATGGATAATCACATCCATAGGGACAGGATCCACAAAAAAGACAGACCCACTGCGACTGGCTGCCACTGCCAAAGCCATGGTACACGAACAGTACCAACACCACCTCCAAATCTATACGGACGGCTCTGTCCTACAAGATGGAGAGGTAGGGAGTGCATTTGTGATCCCAGATTTGGGAATCACAAAAAAGTTCCATCTGAACAACGGTGTCAGCATCTTCACTGCCGAACTGCTAGCCATCCTCATGGCGTGCAACACAGTGAACGACATGCCGCAGCCCCCCAGAGCAGTAGTCATACTGTCAGACTCCAAATCCTCACTCCAAGCCCTACAAATGGGAGGCACGAAACGCAGACTGGAACTGCAAATGGAAATCAAATTCCTGGCCCACCAAATCATCTGTAAAGGAACAGAACTGACCCTCATGTGGCTCCCCTCCCACTCGGGAATAAAGGGGAACGACCTAGCAGACAGAGCTGCAAAATCGGCCACACAGATCGGAGCACCACTCGATCTGAGACTTTCCCAAACCGAAGTCGTGAACAAGGTACGCACCTATGTCCACAAATCCCGAATTGACTACATGAAGGATTACTGCCAGTCTCGAGGCTTCCTACACCGCCCAGACTTAGGTAAACCAAGAATACCGAAACTTCCCAGAAAGAACCTATGGTTACTGATGCGCCTCAGAACCAACTGCCATATGGGTGCCCTCCTTGGCAAAACATGTGAGTGCGGAGCTGACGCCTCACTAGACCACCTCCTGACCGAGTGTCCAGCACTGGCTGACACCACGGCACCACTCTGGGTGTACAGGCACACCCACGGCCTCAGAGCTTACGACTTTCTCTTGCCTCACCCCTCCCTGGGGATCGAGCCAATGAAAGTCCTGACCGATAGCCTAATTTCGAGTGGTCTTGGCGCCTGGTTCTAGCAGCCAAACCACCTCGACAAATCGATCAGGGGTAAGCCCTACGCTGAAAAAGACTAAGGGTCTCCCAGGCTACTCTCGTAGGCCAAAGGGAACCCGAAGACTTAACACCTGTCCTCTGGCCTGGGTGGCCGGGGGATTGCCCAGCAAGGGTGTTCTACCCGAACTGGGTCCCCCATTGGATCACGTGGATCCATATTATTACCAGGGGGTGTGGTTCCGAAAAGCAAACCTTAGGATTTTGAAGATGTGCCAATCAAGCAATGCTAGGAAAAGGCCAGGCCAAGCCAGCGGAAAGCCATCCAAATCTATGACAAGATACGAAACAGCCTCTTAGCTCACGGGCCTAACGATAGTAGTAGTAGTATGCTGCACTGAACACGCTAGAAAAACCAGACACCCTTTGCGAGAAGACAGCCCAGTCTTCAAGAAGAACGTCCATAAGGATCTATGATCAATTGGACGATAAACTCACCCTTATTTCAAGTTGTCACACAAGATGCTGAAACGTAGCTAGAGCAACACTCACAACCAGTCATCATAAGCCCACTAGTAAGTATTATTGATGGCAGGTGATTGAGATCTGGTTTGTTTGACTCTAGTTTTGATCTAGATCCTATGTTCAATGATGAATAAGGAGTAGATAGATATGTTATAGAAAAGAAGTGGTAAACATTCTATTCTATTTATGTGCACTGATTATTTGTGTGTGTGTGTTTTTGACTTGAACACTTTTGGTACCAGAACCGGAGTTTATGCCTACTAACCCTTTTGTCTATTTTTAGTAGGAAACCTATGGGCCGCAATCTTGCACTATTTTTAGTAGGAAACCTATGGGCCGCAATCTTGCACTTTATGATACCATTCCTTTCCAGGTGTTGGATGGAGAGTGATGATGGATTGATCACCTTTTATGTTTTACTGATCTCAGTTTGTTAACTGAAATTCAGTTTATTTATTAACTACATGTAGTGCTATTGTACAAGGGAAGCCTTCAAGCCGGTTGGGATTCACTAATTCCCTGCCGACTGAAGCCCCTTGTCTCTAAGCCATAGAGATCTACATCCACCTTCTCCTGTGATTATCAGCAGGGCATCGTGGGCCGGACGATCATCCCGGACTCCACCAAGCACCAAGACGGGTCCGTCGCCAAGACAACCTGCACCCAGAATCCGCGAGGAGACCACGCTTGAACCGTGCCATCCCGCGAAGCCGTAATAGGAACGACTGGGAGCTACTCTCACCTGACGAGCAAGCCCAGAACTTCAAACAGCTAAGTCCACCTGACTGCGCCAATCATTTGAACTTTCCTACGGACACCGAACATAATTAGTAACCCTTCCGGCATGGGGCGAACCTTATAGAAAGACAAAAGTCTTGTGAATCCTTTCGGATTTCATTGTGTTTTTATCCATATTTTGTTTTGGCGCCATTGAGCTGCTTTATTATTATTGTTGCATCATCTTATGCAGATTTTGGGAGTAAATAAAATACAAGTGTCAAATAATCCTGAACCCTTTGGTCAGACTGATGAGAGTGGGAGTCTTGTAATTTCATGTAAAACCTTACTTCTCTCTGTCTGCCATTTAGAGCAATTCAACCACTTGTATTTCTTACAACCATCTGACGAGCCAGAACCCGGGCACAAATATAAATTTATTAGATGAAAAGGGGCCGGGAAAGTTGCTCATCTCCCATACCCTAGAGAAGTGGGCTAAAGGCAAATTATCTAAAGTCTTCCCTAGGGACTTAGCCTTTTACCCCATTACCTCGTCACAACCCTAACCCTCACCCTAACCCTAACCCATACCTGTACGGAAAGATAACTCTTGTGGGTCATCCTCACCCTACCTTCAAGTTGGCTATCTCCCCTAAACTATCTCTGCCCAAAGCAGATCAGGCAAGTACTGAAGCAGTTGAGGACACTTTCCTAACTAAGACGAAGAGAGCAGTTGAGGACAGAGTAGGGCCAAAGTTGTTACCTTAACTGCTTCATTTGTGACCTGAACTGCTTATTTTGAAGCAGTTGAGGAATGTGACCATGCCCCTATAACCCTAACCCTAACCCTACCCTAACCCTAACCCTAACCCTAACCCCTAAATCCTACCCCCAAAAATTCGAGCAAGCCAGTAAACGAAAATGAGAGAGACAGGGAGAGAGAGAGAGAGAGAGAGAGAGAGAGAGAGAGAGAGAGAGAGAGAGAGAGAGAGAGAGAGAGAGAGAGAGAGAGAGAGAGAGATGATATTGAATCCCAAACTCAGAGGCATTTGCATTGGCTCTTACTAGTATTGCAGCAAAAATGATTATTTGGCCTTTGGGGACCTGCCCCAGCACAAGCTGTCTAAAATCGTGCGTGTGTTTGTGCGTGCCGTGTTTGTGTGTGTGTGTGTGTGTGTGTGTGTGTGTGCGTGCGTGTGTGCGCGCGCGCGTGTGCGTGCGTGCGCGTGTGTGTGTGCAGGGTTCCCAGTCCCGCAAAACAAGGGGTCCCATGGACTCCTTCTCTTACAGTGTAGAGGGTCCTAGAGGCAGGATAGAGGGTCCCAGTGGCATAGCGAATGCTAAAAATAATTTTTCTAGTGCATTCCTTGGACCCTTGGACCCCCTGCACATTCTTTTAAAGATCCCTAGGTATAAGCTTTCAACTGTTGGTCGGCGCTCTTTTGCTGTCTCAGGACCGACCTCCTGGAACAAACTTCCGCTCTCCCTCCGTCAGCGACCGACTCTCTCTGCTTTCAAAGCTAACCTCAAAACCCACCTGTTCCCCCGTCATTAAAGCTCCTCTCTCTTTATCTTCTCTCTCTTGCCATTAGGTCTGTTTCTGCTATATTCCATTTATGTTATCTGTGTGTGTTCGCGTTGTATTGCGTTTGTGTTTGAATGCGCTTTGAATGCTAACGTGTGTGTGCGCTTTGATTTGATTTCTATCAAGATTCAGCGCCGTATAAATACTGTATGTTGTTGTTGTCCTGTAGAATTTTAGTGCTTCATAAACCTCCACATGGGGGTCCATGGGTGCCCTGGTGTGTGTGTGTGTGGTGTGTGTGTGTGTGTGTGTGTGTGTGTGTGTGTGTGTGTGTGTGGTGCGTGTGTGTGTGTGTGTGTGTTAGAAACCCTGTTATATTCCTAAATTATAAGTATATTCATGTGTTTTTTCTAAGTGCACTTACAAACCTAATTGATACTGAGTTTATCAATGAACTGAGTACTAATGAGGCTTCTACCTTTTGATTATGTTTCATTGCAGGTGTAGTCTAGGACCCCACCGTATGCTTATGTAAACAGAAACCGTTCCACTTGATGAGCGCATGCATGTCGGCAAGTCAGCATCGACAGTGGACGCCCAAAGTCAGCGAGCGTTGGATTTTTGGTTTGTTCAATTGAATCATTATTCAGTGCATGCTAATTGGATATTATGAACAATATGCGTACATTAGATAATATAACATTACTTTGAAGACACTAATTAGTTTATGTAGTATATACTTGAAACTGGTATCAGAGTTGACATCAGCCTGAAGATTGGGCCAATAATGAACTGAAATTCAAAGTTGTCAAATATTAAATTTATTACAATAATGCAACACTATTTTACGGCTTAGTCTTTCGTTAATTACTGTGACTTGGTGAAGACAATTTTACTGACTCGGGTGTTGCAGCCTTGAGGTTAGTTGGTTTTGGGGGACAATTTCCAGTGCTATTTTTTATAAAGTGTTTATGGCTGAAAAAGCGGGTATCTCCCCTTGGACCATCTTTCCAAAACAGCAGCACTTGCCTCCTCTGCTTCACACATAATTGCACTCTCTCTCTGTCTCTAACACAGACACACAGACACAGACACAGAGTCAGACACACACACATGATACACACCACAGAGAGAGAAAGACTCAGGCATTGAAATATAAATAAAACAAGCATTATATACATATATATCCAAAAATCCACCCCACCCCCAATTCCATTTAAAATAATCTACCCCAGAAATGTAATGACAGTTTTTATTCACCTTTTCCCTTTTTTTTAGCATTCTCAGATCTGCTAAGTTAAATGTGTAGGTGAAAATTATTATGCCTCAAATTTATTAAAAAAATTCTTGATCATTTGAATTTTTAAGTGGATTTTTAATTGTCTCTTACTATCTTTGACACCTATCCTGAATATGGCTTGTTTCTCATATGTAACTATCGTGTACTTTGCCCGATCTATATCGGGGCAAAGGAAAATCATATTTTACACAAACAAGTATGTCATGACCTATTGCTTAATACTAAATTAATTATTAAACTTCTCAGGGCTCCCAGGGACAACCATTTGGGGGTCTATGAAGTACTAGAATTCTAAAGGACCCTCTAAAAGAATGTGCAGGGGGTCCCAGGGATGCACTATAAAAATTCTTTTTAGCATTCACAATGACATTGGGACCCTCTATCCCTCCTCTAGGACCCTCTATGCTGTAAGTGAAGGAGTCCCTGGGACCCCTTGTTTTGCGGGACGATTGGGAGCCCTGCTTCTGTGGTTTGCGCTATATGACTGAATGTACAT
>JAGGCT020004134.1:143844-178305 GCA_017654935.2 Phymorhynchus buccinoides
CTATATGTGTGCATGAGCACGCACGTGCACGCGTGTGCGTATGTATGCGCACGCGCACGCGCGCTCGCGTGCTCAGTTGTGTGTTCATGCACTCGTGCCTGACTGCATCGTGTGAATATGTGTGCTTGAGTTCATGTGGATGTCTGTATGTGTGTGTGTGTCTGTGCGCGTGCGTACGTGTATGTGTGTATACGTGCCTGTGCATGTGGGAAAGAGAGAGAGAGGTGAGGGGAGAGAGAGCATGTGGTTGTGTATTTTTCTCTCCAGTAAGCTGTGTTTGCTTTAGCGTTTATAGCTTGTGCTTTTAAAAAATAATGTTTTTACTGTGGTCGTTTGATGACTTAGAAAAATAAATTGAATGAGCATACTTTTACATTTGAGTGTTGAAAGGAAATAAAAGAATGAACAAAAGAAACCGTAACCAACACGATGAAAGAACGAGGGATAGAGAAAGGAGGGCTGGGGAAGGCTGGGGAGTGAAGGGGGGAGAGAGAGAGAGAGAGAGAGAGAGAGAGAGAGAGAGAGAGAGAGAGAGAGAGAGAGAGAGAGAGAGAGAGAGAGAGACGCAAGACTCAAGATAGTACATAGCCCGCGGCCATCGTAAGTATAAGTCGGGGAGTGCATAGCCCATCATGATCGGGCATGCGAACATAAACACATACATGTGCACATGTGGAAGAGGAAATAATGAGCATGACATAAAGCCACAAATCAACATTCCATATAAAATAAGTATTTGTCATGAAGTGGCAGATTCTCTTGAATTCTCTTATCTTGAATGACTTATACAAAAATATAGAGAAATTACGCACATCTTCATCTCACTGACTGAATCCAGAGAGAGAGACACAGAGAGAGAGAGAGGGGAAGGAGGGAGGGAGGGAGGGAGAGAGAGAGAGAACGAGCGAACGAATATTTCTTAATGTTGGAAAAGAATAAGCACACAATACATGTGACGTAAGTGTCCCGCGCGACCCGCTTTCTTTATTTCTTATCTACACCCCCCCCCCCCTTCTCCCCTCCCCCCTCTCCTTTTTTTCATTTCTCTGTCCGGCCGCCACGTTAATTGCCCGGCTACTTCAAAACGAACGCCGACTAAGGCAATTATCCCTTTGAACCACGGTTATCTCCCTTTGTAAGACACCGTGTCCTTCCCCCTCACAAGAAAGTGAACACGGTTTTGCCTTTCCAATCTCAAGGTTAGGAATGTCCGGCATGTGATAAGGATGTAATAGGCGCGTGA
Organism: Phymorhynchus buccinoides; assembly: GCA_017654935.2. Taxonomy (NCBI): domain Eukaryota; kingdom Metazoa; phylum Mollusca; class Gastropoda; order Neogastropoda; family Raphitomidae; genus Phymorhynchus; species Phymorhynchus buccinoides. The sequence continues at coordinate 145,088 of JAGGCT020004134.1, forward strand.
TTGTTCTGTACATTTAGAACATCATCTTGTGACGTGTCGACTGCTATAAACCAATAGCAGGCTTTCATTGTTTGAAAGTGAAGGCTATAATTGGCGTAGTGAGAAAAAGTTTTTCACACAAGACGCTGAAACTGACTAGACAGCAAACAAACAACTACACGACAAGTGCAAAGTGACGTTATTTTATTCACAAGAGACAAAACAAAACTACTGGATATTTCGGCGAATGCGCCTTTATCAACACAGACAAGCAATTAAACAGCAAACATCAAATATAGCAAAAGGAGCAAAAAGTAGGCAACAGAAGGAGCAAAAAATAAAAACACACACATCAAGATCAAAATAAAAAAAAACAATACTTCCCCTCTACAGTCCAACGTGTAAATGATACAACAAAGTTGAAACCAAAGAGCAAGGCTGTGAACACAAATCAAGGGGGGGGATTGAAGTGAGAGAGGTTGGGGACAGTGAGTACGCAATCACAGATGGTAGAAGTTGGAAATAAGGGTCAGTTGTGTTTAAGGGGTGGGGAGGGGGAGGTTTGGTGAAAAGAACAAATCTCGTGCTAAAGTGAACACATGTAGCAAAAGTTGACATTACATTTCAATTGAAAAATGAAAAAGGACAGAGAGAGAAGGGGGGGGGGGGGGGGGGGGGGGTTCGCCGCCTAGCGCATCAAACCCATGTCTGACCCCAAAGTGGGTTGCCCCACCCTGGCACCGAGGGGTGAGGGGGGAAACGGAAGTTCTCCGAGAAAAAAAAACCCTAGTCAGACACACTTGTCTAAGACATGAAAAATGTAAACAAACACCTCTCCCAGCCAGAATAGCCCACCTAGTAAGTCTTATTGATGACTGGTGATTGAGACTGGTTGTTTGTTTGACTCTAGTTTTGATCTAGATCCTATGTTCAATGATGAATAAGGAGTAGATAGATATGCTATAGAAAAGAAGTGGTAAACATTCTATTCTATTTATGTGCACTGATTATTTGTGTGTGTGTGTTTTTTGACTTGAACACTTTTGGTACCAGAACCGGAGTTTATGCCTACTAACCCTTTTGTCTATTTTTAGTAGGAAACCTATGGGCCGCAATCTTGCACTATTTTTAGTAGGAAACCTATGGGCCGCAATCTTGCACTTTATGATACCATTCCTTTCCAGGTGTTGGATGGAGAGTGATGTTGGATTGATCACCTTTTATGTTTTACTGATCTCAGTTTGGTAACTGAAATTCAGTTTATTTATTAATTAGTGCTATTGTACAAGGGAAGCCTTCAAGCCGGTTGGGATTCACTAATTCCCTGCCGACTGAAGCCCCTTGTCTCTAAGCCATAGAGATCTACATCCACCTTCTCCTGTGATTATCAGCAGGGCATCGTGGGCCGGAAGATCATCCCGGACTCCACCACGCACCAAGACGGGAACGTCGCCAAGACGACCCGCACCCAGAATCCGCGAGGAGACCACGCCTGAACCGTGCCATCCCGCGAAGCCGTAATCGGAACGACTGGGAGCTACTCTCACCTGACGAGCAAGCCCAGAACTTGAAACAGCTAAGTCCACCTGACTGCGCCAATCATTTGAACTTTCCTACGGACACTAAAGATAATTAGTAACCCTTCCGGCATGGGGCGAACCTTATAGAAAGACAAAAGTCTTGTGAATCCTTTCGGATTTCATTGTGTTTTATCCATATTTTGTTTTGGCGCCATTGAGCTGCTTTATTATTATTGTTGCATAATCTTATGCAGATTTTGTGAGTAAATAAAATACAAGTGTCAAATAATCCTGAACCCTTTGGTCAGACTGATGAGAGTGGGAGTCTTGTAATTTCATGTAAAACCCTACTTCTCTCTGTCTGCCATTTAGAGCAATTCAACCACTTGTATTTCTTACAACCATCTGACGAGCCAGAACCCGGGCACAAATATAAATTTATTAGATGAAAAGGGGCCGGGAAAGTTGCTCATCTCCCATACCCTAGAGAAGTGGGCTAAAGGCAAATTATCTAAAGTCTTCCCTAGGGACTTAGCCTTTTAACCCATTACCTCGTCACAATACACTTGTTTACATCTCGCCAACCACAAGAAGAAAATGTTAGAAGGAAAAACAAACAGATCAATGCACGAATGACAAATATTTGTAAATACCAATTATCCACACAGCCACACACATACACACAAAAACTACACACACACACTCATACACATACACACGCGGGCGCGCACATACACGCACGCACGCACACGCACACACACACACACGCACTCACGCACACGCACACACACACACGCACGCACGCGCGCGCGCGCGCACGCACACACACACACGCACACACACATGCACACACACACACACTGTACCAAATATGTATCGTGAAAGAGGGGTAAAACAAAAATCTAAACAAAATCTAGATGCAACACACACACAAAGAAGAACAAAATTATTTACAAGCATTAAAACATGAATTCCACGGCTCGTAAAGGCATGGACTTCCAAGGTGCACGTACATGTGCACGTGCAACGCACACGCACACAGACACACTCACATGCACGCACGCACGCAGACACACACGCACGCACACGCGCACACACACGCACACACACACACACACACACACACACGCACACGCACACACACGCACACACTCTCTCTCTCTCTCTCTCTCTCTCTCTCTCTCTCTCTCTCTCTCTCTCTCTCTCTCTCTAACACACACACACACACACACACAAACGCACGCACACACGTACACATGAGAGAGAGAGGGGGGGGGAGAGAGAGAGAGAGAAAAGGAGGGGATAAAATGTGACCAAATGACAACTTTTTCGTTGCCACTGGGCTTAACGTGTGCTAAGTGCATGGGCACACGGGACCTCGGTTTATGGTCTCATCCGAAAGACTCTACGTTTAGACTGTAAGGCCTAGTGCAAAGTGAGAGGAAAAATCCCTTGTACCCAGGTTCGAACTCGGGTTTACTTGGGCATTTGGGGCCAGTGGGTATGTTCTGTCCCAGGCAAGAATAAACCCTGGGGTATATTCTGGCCTAGGCTACTTCATACCCGGGTATGTTCTGGCCTAGACCATTTTATACCCGGGTATATCTCGGACGAGGTATATTCTGGCCTGTTACACAGGGTTTGTATTCGCTGTAGAATACAGACCCTGGGGGTGCTTTTCTATGGGGGTTGCTTTTCGCCGTAACACCGGCCAGGGCCAGGGCCAGCCGGGCCGCTTGCTACGTCCGTGCATTTAGAAGCATCATTCCGTCTCGACCATGACTACCCAACAGAATTTGTTATGTGTTTGAAACCCAAGTTCAAGAGCTATTTGACCAAATGAAAACAAAGGGTTTTTTTCTTGAATGATTATTGCATTTCTTCTTCTTCTTGTTCTGCTTCTTCTTAGTATAGTATAGTATAGTGTGGGACTGGCTCAAGCCTAAGCCTCGCGGCTTATAAACGTCCCTGCATTGACACTGTTTTGTTTGCATAAGCATGCCTTTTAAAATTATGATTGTAATTCAATCATCATGTTTACAAAATAGTTGACTAAAATTTTCATCTTTGTCAAGGAGATTTTTGAAGGTATTTAGTGTTGGTGCTCTTTTTAGGTTAGGTGTTAGTAAATTTCAGAGGTTAGCAACTCGATTACTAAAACAATGTTTACGCCTGTTAGTATTACAACGCTGTATATGTAATTTCCCCTCTTGATTTCTAGTGCTGTTATAAATGGATAGTGTAAAAAGAGAATCAATGCTAATGTCATCTAAGTTGTTAAAATTTTTGTACATCTGTATAAGGTCTCCCCTAACACGTCTTCCTTTTAATGAATGAAGGTTTAAGAATTTTAATCTATCTTGGTAATTAAAATCTTTACAACTTTTAACCATTTTGGTTGCTCTCCTCTGTACCCTTTCAATAGAAGCTGACTGACGTTTTAAATACGGGTACCAGATGATATTACCATACTCTAAATGTGAACGTACCAATGATTTGTATAGTAACAAAAATGTTTCCTTATCTAAACGAATGAATGTTCTTTTAATTATTCCCAACATCTGATTTGCCTTATTTATCCCTTTATGAATATGTGTATCAAAAGTAAGATTATTGTCAAATACGACTCCAAGGTCTTTTTCCTCAGTACATGCATTTATCTTTTGCTCTTCTTGATCAATTTTCATAACATAATCATATTCTGGATTCTTTTTGCCTACATGCATAACTTTGCATTTTGACACATTAAAATATAGGTTCCAGTCGTCCGTCCACTTCTGGAGGTTATTCAAGTCACTTTGTATAGTATTGTTTTCTGTTGTATTGTTATAAATCTTTGTGTCGTCTGCAAATATTTTGCATGTGCTTTGTATAAAATTTGGTAAATCATTGATAAAAATTGTAAATAAGACTGGTCCGAGGATACTGCCCTGGGGGATACCACTTAAAACATCATTTTTTTCAGAGTATTCTGAACCAACTCGAACACTTTGTTTTCGTCCACTTAAAAATGATCGAACCCACTGAAGTATATTATCGCAGATACCATATGCATTCATTTTTAGAAGAAGTCTTTCGTGTGGTACTGTATCGAAGGCCTTTTTGAAATCAAGATAAATAACATCAAGTGTAGATCCGTTATCCAAAACACTGGTAAAATCATCCATAACTTCTAGTAGTTGAGTGACGCAAGATCTTTTTCTTCTAAAGCCGTGTTGACATTTCGTATATAATTCATTTTCTGTCATGTGGGAAACTATTTCATCCCTAATTAATGACTCCAAAACTTTGCTAGCTATACATGTTAGACTAACTGGTCTATAATTCCCCGGGTCTGATCTAGTTCCTTTTTTAAAAATCGCTGTTACATATGCAGTTTTCCAATCCTCAGGAATATCACCGGACTCTAAAGACATATTAAAAAGTGTAATTAATGGTTGCGCAAGTTCATCACATAATTCTTTTAACACCCTAGGTGGAATACCATCTGGTCCTTGAGCTTTATAAGGGTCTAAATATTTTAGTTTATTTTTTACAGACTCTGGTGTAATTTCAATATTGGAAATAGTATGACCATTTGAATAACAACACTTATCTAATTTAGGCAAGTTTTGTGTGTTTTTCCCTTGTAAAAACACTTGTAAAAAAGGTATTTAGAGTTTCAGCTTTATGGGAGTCTGTTTCTGCAAAATGTCCCTTATCATCAATCAATGTACTTACCCCCGAATTAGTTTTAGTTCTCTCCTGCACATACCTCCAGAATTGTTTTGGATTTTTCTTGCAACCATAAGCAATCTTTTTCTCAAAATTCTTTTTGGATTTTTTAATTATTCTATTACATTCATTTCTAATTTTAATATAATAAAAATATGTATAACCTCTCTTCTTCTTCAAAAACTTTTTATATGCATTATATTTCTTTTTAATTATTCTTAGTGCTTTTTTAGTCATCCACAGGGGTGTTTTTCTTTTTTTTAGTAAATTTTACTTTAGGTATATATTGATCCATTAATCCAGTAATTAATGTTTTTAGGTTGTTCCATGATATATTAACATCCTTGTTTATAACATCTGACCAATTTCTTTCTTTCAGTAACTTACTCATTTCATTATAGTTACCTTTACTTAATTTGAATTTGTATATTCTCTTGTGGGCAATTAATCTTTTTTGAACATACAGTTTAAATACTAAAACATCATGATCACTTTTTCCAAGTGGATTTTGGTGTAAAATATCAGACACTAAATTGTCGTTGTTTACAAGAACCAGATTTAGTAAATTTGACTTCTGACCCAATCTATTTCTAGTTGGGCACTTCACTTTCTGTATGAGGAATGCATCCCGTAGACACTCAATGAAATTATTGTCCTCATCATTTGTCCATTGTCCTTGCCAGTTTATGTTGGGAAAATTAAAATCGCCAACTATGCATACTTTGTTGTATTTTAAAATCCTTTCTGATTTAAATAGTTGATATAAGTTATCTGTGTTTTCTTTAGTAGAATTTGGGCTCTTGTACACACATCCAATCAAAATATTCTCTTTGTTTATGGTTTTGAACTCACACCACACACATTCTTGAAACTCTGATTCACCCAGATCACATTGCCTTGCATTTAAGGAATTTTCAATAAAAATTGCCACTCCTCTGTGGGTGTTCTCATTTCTAAAAAGACTGTAACCATCTATCTGTAATTCTGCATCAGTAAGGCTACTGCCAAAAATGGCATGACATTTGCGCTTTGATAAAATTTCAGTTAAACAAATAATGCTTGGTTTCAACTCATCCATACGACACAATAATTCACTTTTCTTATTTAAAAAACTATCTACATTACTGTACAAGACCGTGACAGAATCAACAGAATCTGACAAACAGTTAGAACTTTTTGTGTTAAGACCTTCCCTTTTACTGTTAAAACCATCACCTTTGTTGTTAAGACAAATATTTTTATTGTTAAAACTATCACTAGATAAAAGTACAGAAATATCAGTATTTACAGTTTGTTCAGAACATGTCAGTCACTGGTCAGAAGTACTGTCCTTTGGGTCAGTCTTTTGGAGTTCTGATTTCTTCATGGCCCTGCCGTTCCTGATTATTAGATCCTTTTCCCCCCCTTTTTGCTCCCTTTCTTTTTTTTCAGCTCGCAACGCTCTGTACATGTCCCGCTCTTTGGGGGTGTAATCTGCATTTATGTAGATCCTTTTTGCTTGCTCTGACTGTCCTTCGTTCAATTTTGCAGCACTTCTTAGGATCTCTCTTTTTTTCTTTTCACAGCTGACAGTGAGCTTCAGCATTCTTGGCCTGTTTCCCCCCTCCCTCCCCAAACGTATAGGTTCACTCAAATCGCCATCTGTCACATCTGCAATTTTGTCTATGACTTTCTTGGCAAACACCAAGTCGTCCTGCTTTTTTTCATCAGTAGAGGTTTTGGAGCTCTCTTTCAGGTTCACTATGATTATATTCTTTTTCCTCCTTTCTTTTTCTCTCTCTTCATCCAGAGCCTCAGAGACCTTCTTTTCTACCATGTCTTCCATTTTTGCCTCAGAGTCAGACCCTGTTTTCAGTTTGGCATCTATGCTATCCAGCCTATCAGTCAGTTTTGAAATGACTCATCATTTCACGTATCAGTGTGTCAGTTTTGGACTTAGGCTCTGCATCTTCCTTAAGGCATTTGGGACAAACCCACTGAAGGCTAGGCTTATTGAGCGCATTGAAAAGATCATCAGAGAGGTCTGCACACTCCTGGTGAGACCATTTCCCGCAACAGAAGCACTCAATACAATCATCATCTTCACATGTTTTGTCGCACGTGACGCAATTCCAAAGCGAAAGTACAGACACGTTCGCCTTTGAATCGCTCCCCGAATTTTTTCCACCCTGCCCCTTTGCTTTTTTCCCCTGCTTTTTCTTAAAAGACTCAGCCTGTTTTGAACTCATTGTTATCGCTAAAATGTAGAATTAAACACTAAATCAATAAAAAGGATATCTCAAAATAAGAGTTAGTTGGGGTTAGTAAGCAACGAAATAATACTTAGGTGAACAGTGGTTTCGTGCAGTAAAATAATGAACCGATGAATGGGCGGTGAGCGACGTCAGTCATCGACTTATGTACGTCCAAAAATCTCCCTGCTCCAACTATGCAACAGACAAAAACTTGTCGACCGCACTCCACACTGCTATAGCAGACTTAATTTCCAGAAAATGTAATGGAAAACTGGTGGACATGTAGAATTTTCCTATAATTTTGGCCTCCCGTATCTCATTTCATGTCCGCCACTCGCGCATGCGCAAAACTATTTCTTCTTCTTTACCTTCATCTGCTTCTTCTTCTTCTTTTTTTAAAACTTCTTCTTTCTCTTCTTCCTCCTCCCCCCCCCCCCCCCCCCTCTTCTTCAGCTTCTGCTTCTGCTTCTTCTTGCAGTCATGTCCATGATAATCGAATTGGAGAAAATATTGAGTTAAGAGTATGTGGGGTGAGCTTAGTCTTTTGTGGAAGAACATGGCTCAAACTAGGAGACATAATTATGCGCTAGCTCTAGTGCTGCAGCCAATGGGATTGGTTGGCCTTTGGGGACTTTCCTCGATGCCAGCTGTCTTCCATTTGTTTTGGCTGAGAGCGTGGGGATGTACCTACAGAAAGGCATCACCACTATAAACAGCACACCGGGGGTAATCGCATCTGACTGACTGCTATCTGGCAGCCATGATCGGAAGACGACATTCAAACTGACGTTCAAGTTTCCTCAGACCCCCACTACATACATACATGTATGGTGCGTGGGGTAATGGACAGGGGGTGCAGTTGGAGTGGTGATCGAATTGACTGGATAACAATATGGGTTGCAAATTCACATCGTATTCTCGCAGGAGAGGCTTCCATTGCATCTTTTGCATTCAAACTATCGTCAGCGTCGTTGGAGAGTAGGGGGAGGGGGGGTGGGGGGTCAGAGCCCTCAGAGCCCTCCAGATCGTTCAAGTTTCCTCAGACCCCCATTTCAGCCTGACTACTACTGAAAAACTTGCTACGCCCCTGCCCCCCCCCCCCCCCCTCTCTCTCTCTCTCTCTGAGTGTATGTGCATGCACACGTGTGTGCTTGCATGTGTGTGCATGCGTTTGTGTGTGTGGTGTTTAAAAAAAATATATTCTCAATCTGTTGTCTCTGTGTCTGATTGTTTGTTAGCAGGCCCAGTTCTGAAGGGCCTACTACACTTTGCCTCTTAAAATAGTAAATAATAATAGGAAGAAAAAACAGGTAGGAGATGACAATATTATCAATCCCTATAGATCTAGTAAAAAATACATTGTGTGAAAGTCCGAAAACTAAATGGAGAGAAAGAGAGAGAGAGAGAGAGAGAGAGAGAGAGAGAGAGAGAGAGAGAGAGAGACAGAGAGAGAGACAGAGAGAGAGAGGGAGACAGACAGACAGAGAGACAAACATACAGAGAGAGACACAGAGAGAGATAATTCCATAAGCTTTTCATACTTGGGTCAACTTGTTGCAGGAAACGTTGGCTTACCCTATTTTATCTGTTCCTCGGATAAGTCGACCCTCTAGAAAAAGGTCGAATTATCCGAAGATGGGATAAATCGACCCTCTGATAAATCGTTCTTTTCTCATCCGATGTCTACTGTAGTATATGTTACCATAAACCTGATGCTACTAATAGAAATACTGACAACCAACTCCATTTAATTCAGTAATTCGAATCCATCTGAAAAGATTGTGACAATTTAATCACACTTTCTTCAAATATCAATAAGTACAGTGAAACCCGCTTTATTTCAAATCGGTTATTTTCAATTTCGAGATAATTTCAAGTCATTCTAAGGTCCCGGCCAGAGGCCTTCTTTCTATCTGTTACAAAGCCCCGGATAATTTCAATTCGGTTAATTTCAATTATCGTCTGGAATGTCTGTGCTTGTAACTTCATCTAATCTGTTTATCTCTGTAACTCTGCCTTTTCCCTTGCTTTGTGTCATCGACAATCTTTCTGACTTTTGGCCCATTCTCCTTTGAGCTCCTCCGAAATATCGGAATGTGTCGGCTGAATGCAGAGAGGACACCAGTGAAAACTGAAAGACGGACACATACGTATCCATTGTGGCCTTATGGCCAAGGAACGCAGAAGAAGAAGAAACGATGCACTAAAGACGCATGTTGTAAGATTCCAGTAATAGTCTTACATTTTCCTAATAACTGAAATGATGCATTCTTTTCTATAACAACCACAATGCCTCTGTGATACTCATAGTGCTCAAAATGTTGTTCAACCTATTTTATCCCATGTATAATTTGCTTATGGAAACATGCATTCGCACAGCAGATATACAGCATGCAGACACATGTAAAGTTGGCAAGCCTATGCATTTTAATAATGATAATTGAATTTAGAAAGTGGCTTCACCTGCAAACATTCATTTTGAAAATTGGCTTGCAATCAAATACCAAGTAGCTTCAGTCAAAAGTCAAAACATTGAAGGACATCAGCATCTCAAATAAATCAATCAATTTATTAATAGATCAATCAAGTAACTAATCAGCAAATCTAAATTATCCTTTTAAAAATATGAGAAAAACAGCAGAATGTAGAGTTTACAATATAACAAATACTATAAGGGTATGTGCACATTAATCTGCAACCTGCATATTCTGTACAAACCCCATTCCCACGCGGAAACTCATCTACAAACCCATCCGCTTATTTGTTACATAAGTGAATGGGGTTTCTGTAAGGAGATTGCGGGTTGGGTGTGACGTAATTGACCCCCACGACCCGCTTTCTTTGTTTCTTATCTACACCCCCCCCCCCCCCTTCTTTTCTCGGGCCGCCACTTTAATTGCCATTCAACATCTAACAGACGCCGATTAAGGCATTTATCTCTTTGAAGCCCGGTTTACCTCCCCTGTCAGCATGTAACACCTACACTGGTGATCTCCCTTTACCCCTCTTATCTCCATTCCCCATCACGAGAAAGTGACATCAACAGTCGGCTCCCTTTGAAGACAACTCTTCCTTTCCAATCACGAGAAGGATCGGCGCGTGATTGTTCTGTACTACTATGACATCATCTTGTGATGTGTCGACTGCTATGAACCAATGACAGGCTCTCAGTGTTTAAAAATTTGAGTAGTGAGGAAAGTAGCCTACACATACTTTCTCACAAGACGCTGAAACCTAGCTGGAGCAACATTGCAGACTCAACCTCTCTCCCAGCCAGTCATAATAGCCCAACTAGTGAGTATTATTGATGGCTGGTGATTGAGATTTGTTTTTTTGTTTGATCATATTTTTTATCTAGATCCTATGTTCAATGATGAATAAGGAGTAGATATGTTATTGAAAAGAAGTGGTAAACATTCTGTTCTATTTATGTGCACTGATTATTTGTGTGTGTGTTTTTTTGACTTTAACACTTTTGGTACCAGAACTGGATTTTATGCCTACTAACCCTTTTGTATATTTTTAGTAGGAAGCCTGTGGGTTGCAATTTTGCACTTTATGATACCATTCCTTTCCAGGTGTTGGATGGAGAGTGATGTTGGCTCGATCACCTTTTATGTTTTACTGATCTCAGTTTGTTAACTGAAATTCAGATTATGTGTTCTTAGTGCTATTGTACAAGGGCAGCCTTCTAGCCGGTTGGGATCCACTAATTCCCTGCCGACTGAAGCCCCTTGTCTCTAAGCCATAGAGATCTGCATCCACCTTCTCCTGTGATTATCAGCAGGGCATCGTGGGCAGGAAGATTATCCCTGACTCACAAGCACCAAGACGGGAACGCCGCCAAGACACCCCGCACCCAGAATTCGTGAGGAGACCACGCCTGAACCGTGCCATCCCGCGACGCCGTGACCGGAACGACTGGGAGCTACATGACACCCCCCTCCAGCTCCCACAAAGCAATTACACCTTAACCAAAGACCTATGCAGATCCCTGGACTCCCCAAGGACCCCTGGGCTCCCACAAAGCAATTACACCTTAACCAAAGACCTATGCAGATCCCTGGACTCTCCAAGGACACCCCCCTCCAGCTCCCACAAAGCAATTACACCTTGACCAAAGACCTATGCAGATCCCTGGACTCCCCAAGGACACCCCCCTCCAGCTCCCACACAGCAATTACACCTTAACCAAAGACCTATGCAGATCCCTGGACTCCCCAAGGACACCCCCCTCCAGCTCCCACAAAGCAATTACACCACCTTACGAATCATTTGGTCCGCCCCTGCAGTGAACCAACAAAAAAACATCGTTCTACCATCCCTAGGTATTGTCTGTTTATCATATGATGTTGTGTATGTGTATGTGTGTGTGTGTGTGTGCGTGCGCACGCGCACCCCATTATAAATCTTATTGTTAATATTAGTAGTCACAAAGGAAATGCTATAATTACTATAGTATATATTATCAAATTGTTACTTGTTATTGTCAATATTATGAAGACGATGGGGATGACGATGTGGCTGATACTACTTTTGCTATTTTTGCGACTACCATTCTTCTCTTGTTATTGTTGATATAATGTTGCCTTTGCTTGTAGTTGCTGCTGTAGTTGTCGTCGCCCTTATCCCCACTGTAACTTCTATTACATGTGTGTGTGTGTTTCTTCAAGAAAATGTGTAAAATTATGAAAAAAATGTTCAATAAAAAACAAAACAAAAAAAACATCGTTCTCAGATCTGAATTTCTCATAAATAGCTAGGCGCCCCCCCCCCCCTATTTGTTTCTCGGTTCTTTCAGAGGGGCGGTGGGTGAACAACAAAGCAGGTTGCACGTGCGTGAAATCGCGAAAGAATGGCGACTGACCTTGTGACAGCAGAGCACTAGCAAAGTTTAGCAGGAAACATGTCCAAACAACTCGAAGATGTTGAGGCAACATTTCACAAAAAAGACACCAAAATAAAGTAGGATCCATAACGAATACAGTGATACACAAATGACGATCATACACAACCACAGTCCGTCACAAACAGCAGTCATTCACAGAGACGAAACCGTACAGCCAGTCAGGCGTGGCTTCGTACTCACAACCATACTCAGTCTGTCAGGCGAAGGGAACATACCCCTCAAACAAACTGTTAAAAAAACATTAGAAAACCTTACCATCATCAAATGCATTGTTGAAAACACGAATAGTAGATTTACTAAAGCTAACGTTAAAGGTTTCTATTAGACTGCATCCAATGTGAAAATAAATGTCGTAATCCTCTTCCTCAGATTATGGCTTGCCCTCAATCAGAACAAGTCTGAAGGTTGATTGCAGTCGTCATTTTTTTCCATCTCTCGTTCCTGTATTCCTAGTGATTTTCTTGAATGGTTCTATTTCTGGAGGACCTGCCCTCTTTTCAACACGCACGTTTTGATCTGCAAGAAAAGATATGAAGATATATATTTCTGTTCTTGATAAACAACAAAACATTCATACGCACTATAAAGCATTGTTATAAAGCTAAAGTCAGCAAGGTTACAGCTATTACACAGGGCATAATCTGTATAGTGCAGGTTGCTATGTAGTGAAAATAGAGGTTTGCTCAATAGGTTTGCTAAAATGGATTTTTTGGTTTTGTTGCATTGGTTATGGTACCAACATAGGGTTCAAATTTTCCGAGCCCCCTGCCCTCTTTGGGGGAGGGGGAAAATCTGGCATATGAAAACCTTATACGGACGGAATCAATTTTATTTTTTCCGTAATCTTGCCTATTTTTTTCTTGGCAACAAATAGGTCAGTTGTTTTATATTTATTATGAATCCGAGTATACTATGTGTCACATACTCGCTCAAAGACAGAGAGAGAGTGAGGAGCGTTGGCCGAGCAATCTATCACCCAATGAATGAGTCATACATACGAATAAAAACAGAAGCATAAAATACAAACTGAATAATATAATGTTTTAAAATCAACAAAGTATACAAAAATGAACAAATCAACAAATGCGCGCTTAAAAGAAAAGTGATTTAATAAAATAAATAAAGAAAATGATTTTTCTAACTTAGGTAATAATTAAACAGAATAAAAGTTATTTAAAAAAACAGACTCACTTCACTACACACACACACACACACAACCTTTCACCACCAAGGTCCACTGCACACTGCTCTATCCTTCAACTTTTCCCGCCAAAAAGCCTCTGACCCCCACACACAAGCCACAAACAGGCAGCCAAAACTCAATCCATCACACGCAAACGCAAAACTATATTCACACATATACTTCTCCAAAATAAAATAGTCACACTTGTGACACTATGACATCTACAAATTGGTCCCAAACTTAGTTTTAACGATTGATACTATTAAAGGACCTATATTCAAATGTGCCAAGAAAATACTTCTGGTGCAACACCATTGCTACAAGAATGTTTGATTGCTTTTGTTTACTACAATTAAATATTAGTATATGGCCTGATACTAACATTTGAATCTAAATATTATAATTCTAAGATTCTAAGATGAATAGTTGGGGGGGGGGGGGGGGGGGGGTGTCCTTGTGACGCTGTCCCTGCAGAATTGAGAGTATCAACTTGTCCCGCAAGTTGTGTTTTCTCAATGACATCAACTTTTTTAATAGACATTTTTCATGGTGTAGATTTGGTTGTAAATATTTCCAACTGAATTAAAGGACCTTCTGTGAGCAAATGTTACAAAATGTTACAATAGGGTAAAGGCTACCTCTAAGCCTAAAATGCCATATATGATATGATATGATATGAATATAACACACAACATTTAACTGTACAAACGTTCAGCCCCAAGGGTTCTCAAGGAACAGGCACTGACCAATTTGTGATGTTTAACACAGCTACTGTATCAACTTATTTCTGGCCAGAATATTCTTCATGTTCATGATAATGATCTTTCATGCTTCGGCTAACATTTACAAGAGACCATAAACTCCTGATAAGAATGGTTAAAAAATAGTTGATTAGTATTCCCTGATTGAGTATTATAAACGCTTTAAAGTCTCGTTCGCATGATATTAGGTCTCATACCATTATTGCACTATTTTGCATAGACTATAATTGTTGATGTAATGGCTTCTGTGCATGACGTAATCACAGTTAGTGAGGACAATCTCAGATCTGCACAAGGCTTTCATCAAAATGAGTAGACTATTATGTGATTCTGATTTGCATTGAAGGTCAAGTTATCCTGTCTCTGGACGAATTGTTTAAGCATAAAACTCGAGAGAAGCCAGTTACCACACCAACAGTTACATAATCATCCACAGAGGAAGCTTGTTGTGTCGCGGCTTACAGGTGGCGCTAATTTTCCCCTTGTGGCTGACTGTATCGTAAGAAACACTACTAAAGGGTTTTAGTGAATGAATGACGTATGAATAAGATGAAGTAAGAATGAAAAGACGAAATTGTGAATTAAATGGCCTACTCTCTCTGTGGTTTCAATGAATGAATGACGTATGGATAAGATGACGTAAGAATGAAATGACGAAATTGTGACAATCACTACAACAACAGTGATAATGATGAAGATGATGATAAATAATGAGTAAATAAAATGGGAACCACCACCACTACCAATACTAATATTAGTAGTAATAGAAAAAACAGAAATGATGATGATGATGATTGTGATGATGACGACGACGATGATGATGATAATGATGATGATCATGATGATGTTGATGATGATGATCATGATGGTGATGATATAACAACGCAACAGTAGAACCATCAAGCAGGCCGACAATAGGCCTATTTCTGATAATAATGACATCAATAATAGCATAAATCATAATAGCAAAATGATAATAATGACATAATATTGAACAAGATAACACAGAAACACACCCACGTCCATACACTAACACCCACCCACACAGACACACACGCGCGCATGAAAGAATGACATCGATCCCATCAACATTCAGCTATAAAATGGCGGACTCGCTGTTGAAGCGAGAAAACAGGCATTGAAGAAGCATCAGTAACTTTTGTTAACGAGTCCATGACGGTATTTTCGATTGATCTACAAAGATCTGCAAAGTTTTGACTATGAAACACACCCACTGCACAGAGAGAGAGAGAGAGAGAGAGAGAGAGAGAGAGAGAGAGAGAGAGAGAGAGAGAGAGAGAGAGAGAGTTGTGCGCTCGTGCGCTGCTGTGGTGATACACGGGGAGAGTGTAGTGGAGTTCTTTTTTATCCTCTTCCTTCCCTTTTCTTGGCCCATCTTGCATGATAACTTCACGCGATGCAGTGATTGCATTTGAAACTTGGGCGAAAGCTTATCTCTAGATTGAGCCCTTTCAAACTCAATTCAGAAAGTCGGAATTTTCTTCGCAGCCGCACACAATCGATTTTTGCCATTCTGAACTTGGACATCGAAAAGAGAAGAAGCAAGCTGCGGTCTTTCTGGTAAAGCCATAGATCTTCACTGACTACGGCCAGGTTTTCAAGAACCGTCGAGAAAGCTGACGACCTATCAATAGGGCGTGGCACCAGTAACTGCGAAGGGCAGCTTGGTTCAAGTTTGGAGAACAAGAGAGTTGCTGTTTGTCTCCTACAAGCTCTGGACGGACCGAGGCGACAGAGAGGACACTTTCCCCCACCCCTCCTCGTGACCACCCTTTCTGGAGGGAGTGCTGTGCTGGGTCTGCCTCTACTTTTCATCACCACAGACTTAGTTGACGGTAGAATATTTTCCGCCAGTTGATTGTAGCATTTAAAGATTTGTGTTAATTTGTAAATAAATTGCGTAATTACAATGGTCCATTAATCGAGATTTCTTAAAGTGGTAATTTCGCGGCACTATCGTTTCACGTTTCTTTATTATTAATAACCTTGCAGATATTTCGCTTGTGTAAAGATTTCGGCTTAGGATTACTTTTTTATTTAAATCATAAAAGTTGTATGCACAGGTGCGGTTCCGGCTGACTGGAGGGAAGCGCTCGTCACCCCGATTTTCGAGAAAGGGTTAGAGTCTACTGGAACACATCATCGTGAAGAGCATCATGGGATACGCAGAGGACAACAACATCCTGCGTCCTGAACAGCACGGATTCCGTAGACACCACTCATGTGAGTCCCAACTCCTTGGATTTGTGAATGAGGCCTCGGAGGCTCTGGAAAGAGGCCACCAGGAGGATGTCTTGATAATGGATTTTGCCAAGGCATTTGACAAAATCAGCCATCCCATCCTCATCTACAAACTAAGGAAATACGGAATCTCGCAGAAAACCTGCCGGTGGATCGAAAACTTTCTGGCTGACCGGAAACAGACAGTCGTCGTTGGTGGAGCGAAGTCTGACCCTGCACCTGTCCAGTCTGGAGTCCCACAGGGGTCCGTGCTCGGTCCATCACTCTTCCTTCTGTACATTAACGATCTCCCTGAAGGTCTTCACTCCACTGCCCGCTTATTTGCTGATGACACCATCTGTCACCAGGACATCAAAGCCTCAAGTGATCAGAGCACGCTCCAAGAGGACCTTGATAGGCTGGCCACATGGGAAGACAGATGGAGAATGGCTTTCCATCACAAAAAATGCTCTGTTCTGCACATGACGAGACGCAGAAACATCATGGAGAAGGCCTACTTTTTCCCCCTTTGAGTGGGATCTGAGTGTGTTCTGGTAGTATCTGTTGCATCACAAAAATGAACTAGTACATACACCCTAGGCAAACTTGACAAGGCCTCTGTAGTGGCATTGTCACATAAACTCATTCAATAATTATAAAATACAATAGGCAGTGCAAAAGTATATAATTCATTATTTCTATTGAGGACACCATAAAGTTAATTTAGAACATAATTTGCATTGAAATAGTATTATAATTGGACTATTACAGAGTAAATGAACCTATGATTTAATTTTTGTGTAATCCCCTCCCCCCCCCCCCCCCATTTCAAAAAGAGAGATAATTGTTATTTTGCAATGCATATAATTAAACATCTTTCTTTTTTTCATTTATAGTTGTGTACTGGTGTTGGCAATGTGTATGCAAAGTGCTAAGCCCATCGACCCAGTGGTTGACTAAAACAACAATTTAATCGACTAAGCCCCCCTAAATGAGGCTTCTTACAGCACCTTTAGAATAACGGTCAAAAACGCACAATAAGCTACTCGACTCAAACTGCTAACGTGGCATTTTAAAATGTAGAGACATGGGCCATTTTAAAAATTAAAATTAAAATTACCACTCGTTTACCACACCCCTTTTTGGGGGTCTCGGTCCGATAACTAAATGACTTGCCTTTCATTTCAAGATCAAGGGCTGGCTGAGACGCAGCATAAGTAGATGTAATCGTCATCATAGTGGAACACACCAAGAGTAGAATGGTCACTGCTTTCATATCCATGATTCTGAATAACACATCATCATCATCATCATCACCATCATCACTATCATCATCACCATTCACCACCACCAGCACCATCATCATAATCATCGTTATATGATGATGGTGATGATGATGATGATGATGATGATGATCATCATCATCATCATC
This sequence comes from Phymorhynchus buccinoides, assembly GCA_017654935.2. Taxonomy (NCBI): domain Eukaryota; kingdom Metazoa; phylum Mollusca; class Gastropoda; order Neogastropoda; family Raphitomidae; genus Phymorhynchus; species Phymorhynchus buccinoides. The sequence continues at coordinate 163,061 of JAGGCT020004134.1, forward strand.
ATCATCATCATCGTTATGAATATCATCGTCATCAACTGGAACTTACCCCCAAAATGGGAAAAGATGGGCATGATGTTTGTGCAAATGGTGTTTTGCGCTTTTAGTGTGTGTGTGTGTGTGTGTGTGTGTGTGTGTGTGTGTGTGTGTGTGTGTGTGTGTGTGTGTGTGTGTGTGTGTGTGAAGTCAAGTCAAGTCAAGTCAATATGATCTTTAATGACGATAAAGGAATAAGCTAAACAAAGCTTTTTTTCATTCTGTCTTCATAAATAAATAAGAAATACAACTGAAACAAACAAGATGAAAAACAAAAACTGTAAACAAAAAAATCAATTTGCAATGAAAAATATGGAAAAAATACACATATGTTCCGCAAGCACAATACCATAATTATGTACATAATACTGACAACAGTAATCGTAGTGGAAAGAGAGAGGAGAAGAAAAAGTTGGAATTTTTCTTCTTCTGAGGACTCAGGTCCTGAAGGACAAGAGTTGACCCCGACATGTATCATGACGTCAGTGATGTGAGGGGCCATGGGGATAGCGGCAAGCCAGGCCTGAAGGTCCTAGACAGTCATGCCAGGCACACACATCTTAAACACCCGTTCACGTCTTGGGGCCAGTCTTCTGGGGTTAATGTAGCATATTGTAGAGTCACCAACCAGTAAGATTGTGGCACTTTCTGGAATTGTCATGTTGGATAATGTCTCGAAGGGAGAGCCTTTGGAGTTGGAGTGGGATTTGTCTTTATGGTTGACAGCACATTGTGAGACGTGCTCAAAGCTCCAGAGAGCTGACCTACACAGCTGGCTTGGACATACAGAGCCACTGTTAGAGCTTACTATGGGATGGAAGTCGGATTTCTCCGTTCTTTTGTCCTGAATGTCTCTCATCTCATGACTATTGTTCTGTGTAAGGTCAGTCATTTCATTTTCTCCCTGATTTAGCCAACGAACCTTCGAACGCATTGCCACACCTTCAATTCTATGATATCTGATTTCTTGCAATTCAGTTTTCAAATTTTCTAAGTGAGAAATATCTTCTTCGTGTAAATTCTGTTCAAGATTTTTTATTTTTGTTTCAAGCTCATGTTCTCGTTGTGTTTCTGTCTTTTTCTTGTGTGTACTGTATGAGATTGTTTTGCCTCTAATTTCTAGCAATAACATTTAATAAACAAGTTGATCATTAATCTGGAAGGACACATTTTCATTAGTAATATTATCAATATTATCTAAGTTATAAACTGGCAATGCATATTGTTTCTTAACATTAATAATAACTTTTTTAATTTCTGAAATATAGTGCTTGTCTTTTAATAAACTATTATTAAATTTCCAGAAAGGTCGGTCACGTTTGAACTGCTGTTTTTTCAAAGACAATGTAACAACAGAATGGTCTGACCTATATCCTGGATCTGTACATACATCATTAACTCTCTCTCTCTCTCTCTCTCTCTCTCTCTCTCTCTCTCTCTCTCTCTCTCTCTCTCTCTCTTGTTAAGCACACACTACATTTTTTATTTAGAGCTGCATAAAACTTTATTCATTCGTATATTTTTTTATGTCAAGTTTGTATTTCAACTTCAATATAGGTAAGGGATAAGGTCATACTCTACAAATAGAATAATTATTTGTATATGCTTTAGCAATTATGTTCCTTAATAAAAAAAAATCCATATACACAGAGAAGCAAAAACAAGAGTTTGTTTACACAATTTAGGATGATTTCTTACTCTGATCGGATATGGTGTGCAAATTCATTCAAGGATGTGAAAATAAATCGTATTTTCTTCTCGATAAACCCTAACTCCAAAAAACAATAATGTTATTAGTTATTCCAAACTATAGGCCTACTGCTTCAATGCATTGAAGGTATGCATATAGCTCACACTCACGGTAGAGAAATCCACGTAAGGTATGCAACAGGTACAATGATAAAAACAACAACTGTGGAGATTTTCGTGATAAATGTCACTTAAGAGGTCAGAAGACGATATGAAAGTAGCGTCAATATACCGCAGATTTTATAGATGAAGTCAACATCTCTCTCTCTCTCTCTCTCTCTCTCTGATTTATTAACACAATGCATTCAACGATTTTATTGGTCATTCACAAGTCAAATCATTAAAAAACCCTCCATGTTGATTTCATTGGCTGAACAATTTGTTATGAAATCTACACCTTCTAAGCAGCAACTGTATGTCACTAACAGGCTGTCAATCACACAGCTCCTCCCTTTTTTATCCTCACATAACCGCCACTAAGAAATCTGATATGCCTTTTAGTCACTGGGTCAAACCTCTGTAAATTGTCGCAAGAGGTTAGGCGGTTTCCCTTTACACGCATGTTGCATACATTGTCCTGAGCAAGGACAGCGTGGAAAACACCATCTACACGATGGATGGTAGATGCAGTGGTCATTTAAAATGCAGCAGATTTCAGATCTCATTACTTTTGACGCTTTTATGCTTTCCTACCCTAGCTGCTTAACTCCTCCCTCTGCGACGTCATTGCACGCGCATATAATGACTAACAAGCATTGCATTTTGTGTCTTATACAAATTTTGTATGGTGGCTGGTTTATGTCAAAACTGTAGGTGTCTGAATTATTTTTGTTTTGTTTTGTGCTGTCCCATCTTCTGGGCTGTACAGTGGCGTTGCTCCCACGCCGCTCGTTCCGAATCTCAATTCGCAGCTACACCCGGGTTTGTTCAAGTCACAGAAACGGAGACCAGCAGTCCAAGGGGAGAGAATCTATGTTAGGCCGTCAGGAGGCAACCAACCGAGGAGACACTGCACTTCTGCTGAGTCACTTCGGTGGAGTTCAGTGGAGCCTGTTCAGGACACCACCTATTAAGCCCCCTACTGATGACACTATTCTCTTAGTCATGGAGCCAGCGTGAGTGAGGTCCTCCTCCGAGGGCGCCACCACGACCGTCCACCGACAGCTCTCCAGAACACACTGATCCCCATGAATTTGACCCGAATGCACCAAGGCACAGACTGGATTGGAAACCGAAACTGAGGTCACCATGAGAGCAGGGCATGCAAAGCCACAGAATTTGAGCATTTTTAAAAATTTTATGATTGATGGAAAATGAGGCCGATGATAACGATGATGATGATGCTATGGAGTTCCGTATCGGTCTGAGACTGCATGGCAGGGCTGTATTCTACACTTCCTTTCATAATGATATCCCGGTGTTAACCAGGCCCGAGAACTACAGACACCTGCAGTGTTGGTCTTGCAATTAGAGCAACACTCTCAGAATCGCATCCGTTAAGCGGATGAAACTCGACTGTGTGGTTTCAGTCTTAGCCATTCACTCTGGGTAGGAGTCGGTCCAGGACCGAAAAAACCCTCGCCTCTGATGGGATTCGAACCCAAGACCTCCCAGCCAGTAGTCCGCGACGCTAACCACTACACCACGGCGGCTGGAGGTGTCTGAATTTCTGTTGTTAGAAAGTTTATTGATTTTGTACAGTTTTCTTCAGGTTTATTAGGATTCTACCCTTTAGGTAGAACACTATTGCATTTGTATGAGGTTTTGTTCCTTCTTTTTTCTGCCCCTTTTTCGTCCGATTTGGATGACATTTTCAGGAACGTTGCGGGGCATTAAATGATTGCCAAATTAGTAATATTAAATTGTTTTGCCGAAAATTCGGCGAAATATGGCCGAAAAACCGCAAAATCGGCAATTTTTTGCTGATGATATGTTAAATATTTTTGAGGTTATTCAAATTTATGTAAATTGGGTTGCGTCACTTTCACTTACTTCCATTTATGTATTATTTTTAATTTTTCATCGAATCTCGATCAAATTTGCCGGAAAATTGCAGATTGATATACCTTGCTAAATTTTAACCTTTAGACGACGGGTCGGACAATAGTGCGGACGGTTGTGCTATTCCCTGGGGACGGGTCCGCACTATTTTCCGACGGGAATTCCCGAACCTGTACACGGGTCCGCAATATTGTCCAACACATCTTTAAAAAAAATCCCTGTCTTTTCCATGATCGCTCTAGGAGAAACTATTACCATAGTAGCACTAAGGGACATGTTAACTTTGTACTCGCCCACAGTTTGAATACTAGCGGTTGGTCTACGTGCAGGAATGCGCGCTGTAATAGGAGAACCGTTATCAGATTCCTAGGGCGCTGAGTGCCAGAGACATTCCAGACACAGGAAGTGGGTATCCTTTGTACATAAACTAAAGAAGTGAATGTGTACTGAGGAGCACATTTTTAGATGGGGCTGATTATGCTGTACATAATCGGGGGGGGGGGGGGGGGGGGGGGTGTTCCAGCGGATTTCAAAGCACTTTACAATTACGAACATTTGGTCATTGATGAACGATATAGTTAGTGGTGTGTGTGTGTGTGTGTGTGTGCGTGCGTGCGTGCGTGCGTGCGTGCGTGCGTGTGTGTGTGTGTGTGTGTGTGTGTGTGTGTGTGTGTGTGTGTGTGTGTGTGCGTGTGCGTGCGTGTGTGTGTGTGTGTGTGTGTGTGTGTGTGTGTGTGTGTGTGTGAGAGAGAGAGAGATCGAGAGAGAGAGAGAGAGAGAGATTGTGGGGTGGGGAGGGAGGGGGTTGGGGGGGGGGGGTCCATGTGACCAGGAAACCCCCTATAATCCGTTCCTGTTATAGGATGACGTGAAAAGGTATAAATAATGATAGAGAAGACTAAAAAAATAAGCATCAACATTTTTTGCCTGTTTTACCTTTTGTTTGGTGTTATAAAAACGGAACATTATTTTTGTTTTACTCTGTTACCCTTGTTAATTTCAGAGATAAGCACGACCAGACAGTACCAGGTAATGATTTATTTCTACCATAACCGTTCAGTTCAGTGTTTGCTCTTTCTGTTGATGCCAAACACTTTATTGTTAGCATTTGTTTAGCTATCGAAAAAAAATTTTTCAGAAATGTGCTGAAATCTGCCGTCTACAGGGAACAGGCGCCAGCTGTGGGTGCCCATCGGGAGGGAAGCGTTTCTCATCAAGCAATCTCATCTGAAGGGATTAAATAATTTATCTTTGCACACATGTCGTTTACTCGTATTGAGTGAAAAAAGTGTGGGAAACACACTACAAGCTACATGGAAGATACAAAAATACAGTGGTCATTTAAAGTCCAACAGATTGACAAATTTATTACTGTTCAGTTTTCATTTTCCTGTAGTACCACTAACCAGAAAATTAGTCTTTTCTCTTTGACGACATGCTTAGTCATAACTGGTGCATTGTTCTTCATCGCAAGAAAACACAACATGCCTACTGACCACTGTCTCTTTTCTTAGTTCCACACCCACCACTTTAAAAAATTTTCAAGTGATTACTGCTAAATGCTTAAGAGAACTAGCCTACATACTTGGTTCATTTAGTTGATATTTTACAATACTGAATTGTCTACATAACATTTTATTTCTTAATCTCTGAATTCTTAGTAACTTGCTTCAAGAAAGTATATATCTTATTCTCAAAATCGCATATTAGTTTATGGATTAGCCTAATTATTTCTAGGGACCCATCGCGTAAGGACACAGATTGAACATTATGAGTAACAACCATGTGCTGCATTGCCTTCATAATCCATGTTATAGTGAAGCAAAATTGTGGTCTTAGGAAGTCATTATAATTTCTGAAAATCATAGATCATTATTATTATGCTTGGATAACTTGGTTGATAATATTGTTTCACATATCCAAGACATTTGTCGTTTTTCTTATGCGTTTTACAATCTTCAAATAATCAAACTGTGATATTTCTAGTCGTTTTTTCTTATGCTTTTTACAATCTTCAAGTCATCAAACTGTGATCTTTCTAGTACTTGATGTTTTTAAGATTCAAAGTGTCTGTTTTAATTTACAATTACGTCTGTGGCACACAATGCCTAGAAATATATTTTGAGCTGCATTTCAAGCTTTGTTACCAAACAGGTTGGAAGAAGAATGGATGGGCGTGTCAAGTATCTCAGTGTTCGTCTTGATGAAACTCTGTCCATGGACTCTCAAATATCTTCTCTCTGTCGTACTTCCAACTTTCACTTGCGGCGGATTGCAGCAATCAGACCATATATCTCAGAAGAAAGCACAGCACACCTTGTTCGCTCTCTGATTCTCTCTAGATTAGACTACTGTAACAGCATTCTTGCTGGTCTTCCTTCTTCATCTGTCTCTAGAATACAAAAAGTGCAAAACAATGCTGCTAGGCTCGTACTGCGAAAGAACAAACGCGACCACATTACGCCTCTTCTCAAACAGCTACAATGGCTTCCTATCGCAGCACGTATCGAGTACAAGATGGCCACCCTAGCTTTCAAATTTCCCGACGATTCTCTCCCTGCTTATCTTTCAAGTACGCTCTTACCATATGTACCCTCTCGGTATCTTTGCTCTAGCAGTCAAAACTTCCTAAAGATCCCAAACTACAATCTAAAATCAGCTGTGCAGAGAGCCTTTCGCTTCCAATGCGCAAAGGTGTGGAATAGTCTTCCCGACAGTCTTCGCAACAGCCCATCTATCCCCACTTTCAAGAAGAACCTGAAAACCTATCTCTTCAGAAAATCCTACTGCACTTCTTTTGTTGAGTGATTCTACTTTTTTCCTCATTCTCCCCTCATTCTTCCCTCTAATGAAGGCCGATGTGTTGGAGCGAAATAGGGAGATGGTGTCTTGGCCTTGATGCGTACACTATGTTTGAGATAGAGAACTCCAAGGTGTGTGTGTGTATGTTAGTGTGTGTGTGTGTGTGTGTGTGTGTGTGCGTGCGTGTGCGTGTGCGTGTGCGTGTGCGTGCGTGTGTGTGTGTGTGTGTGTGTGTGTGTGTGTGTGTGTGTGTGTGTGTGTGTGTGTGTGTGTGTGTGTGTGAGAGTGTGTGTATGTGTGTGTGTGCGTGTGTGTGTGTATGCGCGTGTATGTCTCGGTGTGTGTATGCTTGCGTGCGTGTGTATGTGTGTGTGCGTGTGTGTGTGTATGCGCGTGTATATCTCTGTGTGTGTATGCTTGCGTGCGTGTGTGCGTGCATGCGTGTGTGTTGTGTGTGTGAATCCCCTCCCTCCCCTCTCCATTTCTTACTTTATTATTGACTTATGTCATTTTGTTGACTGGAGCGGATTAGTGGGTGGGGTGGGGATTTGAATTTGATTTGACTTTGGGTTTGATTTTTTATGTGTGCATGGCCGTACGCGAGTTTGTGTCGTTTCTCTTCATTTACATTCATTTTCAATTATTTTTTAACGACGTCAATATGTTGGCCTTAAGCTGGCGAGTGCGTGTGTTTTCATGTTTTCCCCGTTTGCATTTGTTATTATTTCTTATTGTGCATGTGTATATTTATATGTATCTTATATGATCTGTATGTTCTGGTATTCTATTGTGTATTTAAATAGTAGTGAATTGTATTACGTGCCTGTATTATCATGTTATGTGTGTTTTGTATATGCGTTGTATCTGTAAGGCGCTTTGAGCTGTTGTCAGGATACTGCGCCATATAAATGTTATTAATTATTATTATTATTATTATTATTATTATATTACACTGCCATGAATGGATACAATAACACAAACTATCCTTATTGCAAAAGGTCCTGTCTTAAAGCAATTCACAGTTGAACTTGTGGTGATGCCTGCAAGGAAGACGTCTTGATATGCTTGACCTGATGTAGTATGAAGAATAAATTGGAATTACTGGCATGCCTGATATCAATTGCTTATGCTCATAACATGGTGCCTATCCCATGCCACTCCCTTTCAAAGTACACAAGGAAGAGCCTAGCCTCCCTAACAGAATCACTCACCAAGTAGATATCTTCTCTTGCCTACATTATCCTGCTCTTTGTTTCCTTCTGGAATACATATTCACTACAGTCGTGCATCCAGCCTCAGTAAGATTATATTGAATGGTGTTTGACTGTGTGAAACGGAAGGAGGTGGGTATAATGCTACTTGCTTGCCATTAGTTATGCATGTAAAGCGAAAGTTAAGCAGATAGAATGAAACAGGTTGATATAACGTGTATGTTTGAAAGACAGTCTCTGGTCCTTCACTATCTGCCTCCCAACCCCAACCCCACTCTCACTTCATGTCCATTAGCCTATCAAAGAAGTTTGGCAATAATGGTGGGACGATATTGGTGTATTTTGTTTTTCTTACTTTAGATTATTGGTTCTCTGTAATTCTCTGTCTCTGTCTGTCTCTCACTCCCTGTCTCTGTCTCTCACACAGATGGTAAGAATAGGCTTCGCCTAATCTTCACCCTTGAAAAATAGTTTCCAGTGTTCAGTGTCATCTCAGTCTCTTTCTCTCTCTCTCTCTCTCTCTCTCTCTCTCTCTCTCTCTCTCTCTCTCTCTCTCTCTCTCTCTCTCTCTCTCTCTCTCTCTCTCTCTCTCTCTCTCTCTCGCTCGCTCTCTCTCTCTCTCTCTCTCGCTCTCTGTGTGTCTGTCTGCCTCTCTCTTTCTCTTTCTAATTTACTTCCAACCAAATACAGTATTCCACAGGGATCGATACTTGGACCTGTACTTTTTACATTATATGTAAATGATTTACCACTGGCCATAAAGACATCATGCGATATATTTGCAGACGAGAGGTTCTGTTCTTAGCAACACCGATATTAGGGCCTAGCCTGTATCAGAAATCAGCAATTTATGTATTACTGTATGAATTCCGCCATTCCATCTGGTCATGTAGAAACAAGGCGCGTTTCGTCCAGAAAGCTGTTAGTCCAGATGACATATGTACTCTCCTTTCATCTCGAATCAAGTCCCGTTTGTACATTGACTTTGAGCGTCTCAGTCAGCATGAATTCATTTTGCTTTGGGAATTTCCCAGTATGTGTGAAGTCACAGAGGAGGGCTTGGTGTTTAACATTGGTGCTACTACTTAACCGGTTGCTTCATTAGTCTGCATTTCATATTGTAGCTCACTGACGATCTGATGATGAGTGCCTGCAATTGAGATTGTGAAAGAGCGAGTGAGGGAGTGTACACATGTTGTGTAGCCTACATGTGCCGAGGATATGCAACTCCGTGTGTGTGTGCGTGTGTGGGTGTGTATGTGTGCGCGTGCGTGTGTGCGCGTGTGTGTTACATTTTATTGTCATTTTAATCATTACTAGGTGTGTGTGTGTGCTTTGTTTTGCTTTTTTTTCTCCCCCCCCCCATTTTTCACACTTTACAATGTCTGTTTTTCATGATTGGGGTGGTTGAGGAGCATGAATGTGAGAGAGTGGTCTTTTGATGATGCACAGAGAAATACATAGGCCCTTATTGTTATTTAAAGCACGCAACTTCATATATAATTGGAGCAGAAACGATGAGTTTGCTGTCAAATATCCACGGAGTGTAGTCCACAAGATGCTTAGGATCTAATATGCAGGAACGGTTTATTAGCACCCTTGCTGGCAGCGGTTATTGTGGCTCTACATGAGCAGATTAGCTCATTGTGTGACTCGTGATTGTAAAGCACTTAGAGCTTTGTCTGGTTTTTATGACATGCACATATAACTGTATGTAGCAAGATATAACTATATTAGATAACTGTATGTAGCAAGACATAACTGTACATTAGATAACCAATAAAAGCTAATGTAGTTGGATTAATTAATGGTAATAGCGGTCTTAGGGTGACGTCACAAAGGGGCCTGTTTCTCACAGAAACCACCACCTGCAAAGGTGTTTCCCATCATTTTATGTTAGGGGAGGGTCTGAAGTACATGTGTGCCGAAGGGCATGCTTTAACCCTAATTTGCAATTTACCTCACATATTATTCCATTAACGGACGGACTACATGTCGTTCCTTTGAACTGTAGCTGGAAAAGCGTGGGTCAGCACTTATTGCACAACATTGAGTACTGGGATATCTGTCGGCACCAGACGAGGCCCTGACAATCAGACATCTGTAATGCAGCAATGGCCGCTTAGCAGGACAGCATCCATCTGCATATAATTCTGCAAATGAAAGGAGGCTTTGTGTGCAAAAGTCTCATGACAGTTACCATCAGAGATTCTGAACATGATAAAACCATGTGCAATGAGAGCATTGTGGACATTTAACCCGTTGAGGACACAACGTTGGTCATGTGTGTATATGTATCTAATCAGTTTCTAAGAACATGGCCATTGTATTTTGTGCCACACTCCCAGACAGGAAGAAGATCTGCTGATTCACTAAAAATTATCTTCTTGAAGCTGCATGCTGCTTAACATTAGTCTGCAATCCCAATGCGACCACTAAAAGTACACTTTTCACTAACCATAGCAAGAGTGGAAAAGCAAGAAGTGTGCACCAACAAATCCTTTGATCGGAGCAGTCGAAAAGAGTGCACCGCTAATAAGTGCGCACCTAAAAGAGCGCATTTTGCATGCTAATAAGAGCGCGTGATCATGCCAAAAAGAGCGCACGTGAATGTGTGGTTTTCGTGCTAATAAGCGCGCATAGATGAAATCGTTCTCACCAGACAATTACCATTTGCACTTGTCTGTTTGCTAAACTTCAGTCTTCTTGCTGTCGCTCACAATTACACACAGACGAAGACCAACAGGTTTTTTTTAAATCCTCTAACCGCTTCTTTTGAGTACTCATGAAAAACAACAACAGCGACAAAACGGGTAGACCAGACTGGAAGGCCATAAGATGGGTTCTTTTTATTAATTGAAATCAAATTGCTTTAGTGGCAGATATTTTGAAAATAAAGTCGCTACGCTATTGCAGTTGATATCTCTACTGGACGTTTCAGGTGATTCGAGACACGTGTCTTCTCTTCGAGGCACCACGTTGTCGTTTGTCCCTCCACCAACACAACACCTTGAGGAACTCCTCACTTTGAGGCACCACGTTGTCGTTTGTCCCTCCACCAACACAGCACCTTGAGGAACTCCTCCCTGAACCGTTTACCTGTCAGGCAGTACAGGTAGAAATTGACAGCAACGTTAGTTTGAAGAAGGTAATGACTGATAGTGCTGGTAAGACTTTGCTTAGCCTTTTCGTAGCCAGATACTTTGAAGAAAGTTACTTCAAAATAATACATAATAAAATTTATTGACGCTGGTAGGGTTAGAATCAAAAACAATGCAGACACGACAATAACGGTCAGGGTCACAGACCTGGCTGCTTTTTCACGAGCCTGAATTTGTTCAGAGTCTCCTTGGGCAAGTTGTCTGCCGGCTGATTTCACTGATGCGGTTAGTTTCCAAACCAGAATGCTGTTAGATAGGGCCAAGAAAATAAATGGTAGAAGACAGTAAACTGCGAGCTCTATGTAAACAAATATGTTCGCAGCAAAGCGTATATAACTAGCATTATCAATCATTGTGCAGGCATATGTATTTGCCGACGACTTGTAAGTTTTGTGATACCCAATTATATAGTGTGAGTACAGCGCAGCAAAAAACACAGTGATTCCTGCAACCAGCAGAAGAACAGTTCGCCGTGTACACAGTACGTTAACACGATGTGGCCACACCACAGACATTGCTCTCTGTACAGTCATACAGACCAGACACCAAGCACTGATCGTACTAGATCCTGTGTACACCCAGGTATAAATTTTGCAGCCCACATTGCTTATAGTGTCTATTCTGAAAGAAAAATTGTACTTTAGCCAAATCCCAATTACATTTGTAAACAGCATGATCAAATCCAGAACAGCAATTGCAGTGAAGTAGATGTTGAAGGCAGATTCAGCTGACTTAATTCTCTGCATGATTATCAGGATCATGAGGTTTCCAAAGGTTCCAAACAGAAAAATAACAGGAGGAATCACTTCATGCAGGCGGTATCGTACAGCTATTAGCATAGCTGTCATCAGTTCAGTGCCATCTGTGGTTTTGGATATGGTCGCAGTATTTGATATCAGGTCTACTGTAGTGGGAGTATTCACGTTGTTGGAAAACAGTGAAGTCGACACTACTGGATTGGAGTCCCCCATCCCTGCACAGAACTGTAAACAAAACAATCAGTTAACACGGCATAGAAGTAGTCATGGTAGTATTAATGAAGGAAATTATACAGTTGTAACGATTGTGTTGTTATTACATGAAAACAGGCTACTAATATGCAACAAGAACTTTAAGAATCATGTCATGAACGCATCAAAGAACACACAGACAGTTAATAATAATAATAATTGCCACAGGTCACTTTATATAATGAGTGAATATTATTTAATATTTTCTTTGGGTCATTCTCTAGGCTAGTTCTTTTCCTGTTACAAAATGGATACTAAGTTTTGTCTATTAAGTGTTTCATGCTACTACGACTTTTGGACATCTCTTCTAAACAATTAAGCTCGCCTTTTTAACAATAACTCTTAACTATCATAGTAACCCTAATTCTTAATCTGCTACGTAGTCGCGTTAAGCTTTAAATAAGCTTCAGAGCCCCCCCGCTTAAGGACTCTGTTCACGACGCCCTGCCTCTGTTTGGCATGGAGAGGAGGGGTCCCTCTCCCTCCCTCCCTCCATTCAGACATACAGGAATCGACATACAGACATACAGGAGCTATTTTCTTAATAAACCTTTTATAAATGTAGTAAACATAATTATTGCACATTTAATCCCTGCCGGACTATAAGCTTTGAAACAGGTAGGGGGGGGGGAGATAGGTCTCCGTTTTGTTCCCCCTCTCCTCTTGATCTGCTTTTCCCCTGTAGGGGAAGATGGGGTAAAAAGCGCATGGGCGGGTAAGAAGCCCACCCCAATTATCTCATGAAATGAAGCAAATTTCAGTCTCATTTTGCCCATGAGACGAGCGTTAATGTCTAGCATTCGTCTCATGGGCAAATTTGACTGAAATTTTCTTTATTTCATGAGATAATTGGGGTGGGCTTCTTACCCGCCCATGCGCTTTTTACCCCGTCTTCCCCTATAAATTCCCATCTTTTTAACAAGTCCCCCGGCGACTTGGCCTCATATGTTTGTGCCTTTTTGAGACAAAGGGGACAAACCAAACTTGACTTAAATTTTAACTAGTCCGTCAGGGACCCATTTAAAAATTTAAAACCCACAGCTTAATGTGCCGGTTTCATTGGAGACCGACGCGACAGCTCCGGCGATATGTTTTATAGTGCGGCCGTGGCGCAGCGGGACTTAGGTGCCGGCTGCTCCACGGTAAATGAATGAAGTACGAATTAAAAAAAAAAAATTCTTTGGAAATAAAAAGTATATGTATATAGACTATGCCCCGATTTTTAATAATTTTTGATCTTTTTAAATGTGGTCCTGGAAATTTTAATTAATAGAGATGCTCAGCTCAAAAGAAAATCTTATTAGGGGAAGACGGGGTAAAAAGCGCATGGGCGGGTAAGAAGCCCACCCCAATTATCTCATGAAATGAAGCAAATTTCAGTCTCATTTTGCCCATGAGACGAGCGTTAATGTCTAGCATTCGTCTCATGGGCAAATTTGACTGAAATTTTCTCTATTTCATGAGATAATTGGGGTGGGCTTCTTACCCGCCCATGCGCTTTTTACCCCGTCTTCCCCTACAACTTTTATCAACATTATAAACTTTATATAATTTAGCTAGCTAGCTAAAATTTGGGTCAAACAGTCGAGCCATGGCGATAAAAATACTTTATAACTATATAAATTCATCAACAACAAATAACTTTACTAAAATAAAATACATTTTTCGAAGAACTTTATATCAAAGTAATGTCCCACATGGCTTCGGCCGGGAGGACGTAAAGCAAACTTTTCGTTAAAACTTGTCGTGCAATATAATGGTTATGTCAGTGTGGCGGTACCATAGCCGATGAGGTTTAACCGAGGCGTGGTTACCGCTACACATATCTATATTGTTAAGAACTCGGGACTTTACTGGTGTTGCACTGCCTCCGGGCATTGAAGCCAGCATTGTTCCCACCATCTTTGTATTTACAAATGTCCCATATGTGTCTATGACCGAGAGGACGTAAAACATCATTTTCATCAAAATTGTCGTCTGCTATTACTGTTCGTTGCACAGAGGGAAACTTCGATTCTTCTCCCTCTGTGTTTTATACAAGATTTCTATTCTGCTAACCGGTCAAGAAGGCAGAAGTAGCTTTCACCCCAAACTCAATATTTGTGGGGTGAAACGCTGTATTGTTAGCCGGCGACAAGAAGGAAGAAGCCTTGATGTCCACCTAACTGAGGGCCGGCAAAAGGGGCCATTGCTGTGTTCCTGAACGGAGGCCTAGCTGTCTGGTAGACCATTTTCCAGGAAGCTGTGACGTGCGCCATTGGTCGGGAGGCGGCTAGGTGTGTCTTGGTAGTTAATTTCGGCACTCGGTTAGGATTTTGGGTTAAGTTTAATTGTCATGGGAAGAACAGAGGCGGTAAATTAGAAATCATCAATGAAGTAAGATTAATTATTCATCAACTGAAAATAAAAGGTATAGACGTGATGTTATCATGGATTCCCTCTCATGCAGGGGTCTATGGTAATGATCTCGCAGATCGTGAGGCCAAGGCCGCAGCGCTTAACAAGGACGGCCCTCTCACAAACATAAAATTGTCTACTGAAGAAATTAAAACACAATTAAAACTTGCCACCTTAAAGGAATGGAAAACTGAACTTAAAACTTATGCCGAGTCCAAAGGAGTGGACTCAAACATAGAAAAAAAAGGATTGTTTCTTAGTGTCCCTTTCCCAGTCCAATCCACCATTTACAGACTGAGGACAGACTAAATTTTCTCTAAATTTAACCCCAGAAACTGTCAATGTGGAGAGATTATTGATGTTGAACACTTATTTCAGTCCTGTCGGTTTATCGATTCAGAACTGGGAGAGTGTTTACAGAAATCAAGAGACCATAAAATTCCATTCCAAAAGAATTATATCCTAAATAGAAATTCGGAGGGATGGGCCCCTCTGCTATGGCTTATAAAGGACTTGTCCAAGGCATCCTTCGGTTATTTGTTTTAATTTTTTTAAAGAAGATATTCACTTCGCTCTGTTTTTAAAACAATAACATAAACTAAACGTCTCTATATAGGTGTTCCTAAGGTGAGCTAAGGCCACTTGTATATACTAAACTGTAACTGCAACGTAGTAGTCGTGCTGCCCCAAAAATTTAGTTGGGAAAGCCTAGGGTCCCCCCGCTTAACGCTAGGTCCCTGACTACGTCTCTCCTCTGCCCGACCCGAGGAGGAGGGGTCCCTCTCCCTCCCTCCCCTTGGTAGGGTACAGAGAGAATCGCTTGTTCATTTAACCTTGGATTTCATAGGTGCTCTAAAAATGTAAATAAGCACTTAATCCCC
>JAGGCT020004135.1:0-7500 GCA_017654935.2 Phymorhynchus buccinoides
CTTCCCCCGCCCCCCCCCCCCACCCCCCCCCCCCCCCCCCCCCCCCCCCCCCCCTCCCCCCCCCCCCCCCCCCCCCCCCCCCCCCCCCCCCCACCCTCAATTAAAATTTTCGCTTTTATTTTTTTTTACCGAGAAGGGGGAAGCAACCCAACATTCTGCCATTTTCTTGGGATAGGGGTTAGGATAGCCTAGGGTTAGAGCCATGAAAAAATATTGAAACTGCAAAAGACCCAAGTCTTTGAGCTCGAGAGTGAGTGTATAAACATGATAATGATAAATCAAGGTTCTAACCTACTAAACTACTACTTTTCCCGCATGGGAGGATTACCGTTTATCACTCTTTCTTTTTGGTTTTGAATTCCCGTATTATTGATGTTGATTTGAATTGATGGTCCAGCGTTGTTGGTGTTGTTTGATTTGCTGTGGCGCATGATCCATGATATTATTATTATTAGAATCATGTATTGTTTAGTTTGTGAAATACGTATTGTTTAATTTGTTCAATCCGTTGTGCGTTTCTTTTGTTGGAAGTGTACTAAAAATGTTTGATGGAAGCGTTTCGAGTTTTGAGTTCAGTTGATGAATGATAGAGAGAAAAAAAACACTCGCATGCACGCACACACTCATACACATACGCGCACACACACAAACACACGCACGCACACACAAGCATGCACACGCACACTCTCCCCACCTCCACTCACACCCACATACATGAGCGTAAGCGTTCTCTCTCTCTCTCTCTCTTAAGAGCCTCTTCCATCTCTCCTAAGCGCCTCATCTCTCTGTCTTTCACTCTCTCTCCTCTTTCTCTCTCCTCTCTATCTCTGCGCCGTCGTTTCATTGCCTTGTAAGAAGCCTTAAAAGACTTTTATTTAAATTATTCTAAAAGGTTAAAACTTAACGGCCACAATACATTCCTTTTTGGTTCGGTTTCTTTTTTTTCCTTTTCTACGTCCGTTTTTTAAGGTCTTTTTTTCGTTTTTCCCGTCGTTTGTTTTTTTTTTTTTCTTTCTGTTTTTTTTTTTTTTTCTTTCTCTATCCTCTCTCTCCCTCTTCTCTCTCTCTCTCTCATACACAAACTCAAAAAGACCACACTGACACCACACGCACGCGGGGCGCGCGCACGCAACACACATGCGAAGACGATCTGAGAGAGAGAAACGAGAGAAAGAGGAAGAAAAAACACACACGCAGACAGAGGATAGGACGGCAGCAGGCAGGCAGGTTAGTAAGGCATTGTACCGACAGAACGAAGATCCAACACACTGACGTATTGTACATTATGAATAGCTTTTATTTTTCCACCAGAACATAGAAAAAAGACGTTGTGTGTTAAGTCCTTTCGCGAACACTTCTCCTCTCGTGATGGCCAGACTAACATTTTGTCTACTGAACCCACAATTCACAAAAAAAGAGAAAGTCAAAGAGGCAATCGAAATAGAAAATGAGGCCAGAGAGAAGACCAAGCCTAAACATGGACTCAGGGTTATGAAGATCTACCCATCATATACAACAGTGTGCTGAACCAGACCAGCTGTGAACACAACTCAAGGGGTGACACCAAACAGCCCCCAGACTTCTGACCCAGTATGGGTTGACGAAGGCCAGCAGTAAGCTGGCCGAAAATTTCCCAAGTATGTTTTCTGTCCTTTCCTTTTTCTGTTCCTTTAGTTTTGATTGACTCTGAGAAGGAACTACGCTTAACATTTCTCCTCTCGCGGATACCATGATCTACAATAAGCCTAGGGTCTCCCATAGCCATATATATTCTTGATCAGCATGTCACAACCTATTCAGATCCTGAATTTTGAACCGCCAGTGCAAAACCTCCGCCAAGGAAGACTCACAAAACCGAAATGTCCTTCCTTCATGTCCGAGCTGTATCTCATGAACCAGTGGGTAGAATGGCTTCAAATTTGGTGTGGTAATGTGTGCAACATGGCGAGTAATGAAATAAATACTTGCAATAAATACCACCCCCAAAAAAGCAGAAACAGGGTCATTTTAGACTAATGTGCACATAAGGACCAAAACCCGCGAGAGGACTTAACAGACGTGCCTATGAGGGTGGACCTAACAAGGTACGTAAAGGTAATATAAGTTATTGTACGTCTTCAGGGGAGGTGGGAATGGATGGGGCATAAGTCTGCAACAGATTGTCCAGCTCCCCTGCACCCCCCCCCCCCCCCACTTCCGTACTCATCTCGTTTCCTTTGCATTCTATACTATTTCCACTAATTTAATCATTGTTGATCAAGACAAATGAAATAAAATCACATAGTACATAATCATAACATTTTCATATCGTTAATTGACACTGATCGAAAAATAACACGTATATTTTGCTTTTAAAAATAAACAAAAAACACACACACACACACAAAAATCATTCGTTACATTTCTAACGAAATGATATATATTCATAATCATAAAATATTGACACAACAATTTCTTCCATACCTTTAGGTTATCAGTTGAAACCCAATGAATACATTTGAACCAATCAGAATAAAATGGGTACCAAAATTAGATTTATCACTCCTAGAAAATTAGAAAACGCTATCGAATATCTGGGTAAACATGTTTATATACCGGGGGGGGGGGGGGGGGTATACAGTTAGGGAGAATAGAGTAAAAAGTGTATTATATAGCTAAATTCAAGAAACGAAGGAAGACATTACACCAGGAATAAAAACAATTCATTCTCAAAAACAAAAAACATTTTTTCAATATTTAACTGCATGAGAGTTTGTTGGTATTGCTCTAGAAAACTCTCTCTCTGTGTGTGTGTGTGTGTGTGTGTTGTGTGGTCGTGTGTTGTTGTGTGTGAACATATTGAAAGTTTAGGACAGAAAACTTTTTTCTCCAAAAACAAATTGTTTAAATCTTGCACTTTCATTTCCAGGTTGCGAAATATTATTCACCAACAGGTAATTTATGAAAACGCAATGTCTGTAGTATTCTATAAAACTAAAAATAATTTCTTGATTTAAGTCGTTGTCATTGCATAGTGTGGAAGTCGTGTGTTAGCACGTACCATGCTTTATTTAGTCCAGTGTGATTTTTTTCATCGGATAATGTGTCAGTGCGTTTGTCAGTGTGTACTATGCATTATTTAGCTCCTGTGTCAGTGTGTTGGTCAGTGTGCACCATGCATTATTTAGCTCCTGTCTATCTCGGTCAGTGCGGGTTGGTCAGTCAGTGTTGTGTACCATGCATTATTTAGCTCTTGTGCCAGGTCAGCCTATCATCAGACAGTGTTGCGGTGTGTCGGTTAGTGTGAACCATGTCAATGTCTATGTCAGTGTGTACCATGCATTATTTAGCTCCTGTGTCAGTGCGTTGGTCAGTGTGTACCATGCATTATTTAGCTCTTGTG
This sequence comes from Phymorhynchus buccinoides, assembly GCA_017654935.2. Lineage (NCBI taxonomy): Eukaryota > Metazoa > Mollusca > Gastropoda > Neogastropoda > Raphitomidae > Phymorhynchus > Phymorhynchus buccinoides. Next base: position 3,383 of record JAGGCT020004135.1, read on the forward strand.
CCAGGTCAGCCTGTCATCAGACAGTGTTGCGGTGTGTCGGTTAGTGTGAACCATGTCAATGTGTATGTCAGTGTGTACCATGCATTATTTAGCTCCTGTGTCAGTGTGTATGTCAGTGTGTACCATGCATTATTTAGCTCCTGTGTCAGTGCGTTGGTCAGTGTGCACCATGCATTATTTAGCTCTTGTGCCAGGTCAGCCTGTCATCAGACAGTGTTGCGGTGTGTCGGTTAGTGTGAACCATGTCAATGTGTATGTCAGTGTGTACCATGCATTATTTAGCTCCTGTGTCAGTGCGTTGTATGTCAGTGTGCACCATGCATTATTTAGCTCTTGTGCCAGGTCAGCCTGTCATCAGACAGTGTTGCGGTGTGTCGGTTAGTGTGAACCATGTCAATGTGTATGTCAGTGTGTACCATGCATTATTTAGCTCCTGTGTCAGTGCGTTGGTCAGTGTGTACCATGCATTATTTAGCTCCTGTGTCAGTGCGTTGGTCAGTGTGCACCATGCATTATTTAGCTCTTGTGCCAGGTCAGCTTCTCATCAGACAGTGTTGCGGTGTGTCGGTTGGTGTGGACCATCTCCCACTTCTTCATCAGGGGCCTTGAATGGTGGTGTTGAATTGCTCCTCCTCTGCCTTCTCCTCCTGTGTGGGCATAGGGGAGTGGGGTGTAACAGGAGGAAACAGGAGTTATTAGGATGAAGAAGAGGGGTGGGTTAAAAAAAAAAAAAGGGGGGAAAGAAAAAAAAAAAAAGGAAAAAGGTTAAAAGGAGGAGGGGGTGGACAAATCAGGAAAGGGGATGAAAGAGGAAAGGGAGGGAGAAAAGAAAACAAATTTTATCAAAATTTCTAAACACACACACAGAAATATGCGCGCATACCATCACAAACTCTCACACTCATACAGATAAAAACCGGTTTGTATAATTATCTTCGCCTTGACTTAAGGCTGTGTCAGACCAATTGACACAGGCTAGAACACCAAGGCTACATCAACATTTTGTTATGCTCTGCATAGTTATGCGGGATTGTCTTTAGCCATGACAAGCTCCTAGCATTACATAATAATAATAATAATAATATTAATAATAATAGTGTTTTTAAAGCGCATTTCTTGCTATGCAACTCAATGCGTCTGCATCACCATTCATACTTATTCACCCATAGTACGCTATATATAAAAGCACCAAAAATGGGAATAAATAGATAAGCAAATAAACAAACAATAAGTACATAACACGTGGAACACACACACACACACACACACACACACACACACACCACACGGCGTGCGGGCACACACACACACACACACACACACACACACACACACACACACACACACACACACACACACACACACACACACGCACACACACACGCAAACACACGCATTCAAAACACACCACACAAACACACACACACACACACACACACACACACACACACACACACACACACACACACACAGCTTATTTAACCCTCAATAAAGATGATTTTTGACTTGACTTGACTTGACACACACGCACACGCGCGCACACACACGCACACACACACACACACACACACGCGCGCACACGCGCACACACACACACAAACACACGCACGCACGCACGCACGCACACACACACACACACACACACACACGCACACACACACACACACACACGCAAACAAGCATTCAAACACACCACACACACAGCTTATTTAGCCCTCAATAAAGATGATTTTGACTTGACTTGACTTGACACACACGCACACGCACACGCACGCACACACACACACACCACACACACACACACACACACCACACACACACACACACACACACACACACACACACAGAGGGTTATACACATATACCCTACTGTGTACAAGCACGCAATACCACAAACGCACAAAAACTCATCTTAGGCTGTGTACACATACACGCGGATGTTCCGCGTGGAAACCCACGCGCAATCAGTAAATATGTAAAAGAAAGAAGAAGAAAAAAGCGGACATGTCCGTATTTCCCCTAATCCGTATATGTTTTCCCTTCTTTCTTTTACTTATTATTTCCGCGCGGAAAATCCGGAAGAACTGTGTACCGGGCCTATCTCCACACGCGCTTGTGTGTCCATGGATACCACATTAAATATAACATCCATGGTCTGTCCAACAAACGCACCTATTCCTGTGTCAGTCTCTTCCCTCTCCCACCCCCACCCCCTTCTTTCTTTCTCTCTCTCTCTACTCCATTCACATAAGGGGTAAGACCGTATACAAAGCCCATGGGCGGGTAAGAAGCCCATGCCAATTATCTCATGAAATGAAGCAAATTTCAGTCACATTTTGCCCATGAGACGAGTGTTAATGTTTAGCATTCGTCTCATGGGCAAATTTGACTGAAATTTTTTCTTTATTTCAAGAGATAATTGGCATGATTGGGCGTTTTACCCCGTCTTCACTCTACCTGACTGCCCATTTGTTTCTTGGCCTCCAGCGTGCGGTCCACGTTCTGGAAGCTGTCCCAGTCAATGGTCATGTCGGGGTTGCCCTTGGTCCTCATCAGCACACCCTGCTTCATGTCGTAGAAGCCCACGTCCTTGTCGGGCCTCTGCCAGCGCAGATCCAGGCTCCAGCGAATGTCCTTGGACAGGTTGGGTAGACTGCCACACAAGGCATAGGGGAAGACGGGGTCAAAAGCCTATGGGCGGGTAAGAAGCACATGCCAATTATCCCATGAAATAAAGAAAAGTTCAGTCAACTTTGCCCATGAGACGAATGCTAAACATTAACACTCGTCTCATGGGCAAAACGTGACTGTAATTTTCTTTATTTCATGAGATAATTGGCATGGGCTTCTTACCCGCCCATGGGCTTTGTACCCCGACTTCCCCTACACCTTGTTCTCACAGGTTCTCTCTTTGATTCTGCCTTTCCCTTTGCTTACTGTCTGTCATCTACCATCTTTTTGTCTTGTCTTACTGGTCCATTCTCCTGCCTATTGTTTTCTAAAAACAAATTCTTACAAAGATTTTCTCCAGCCGAAGGCCGCCGGGGCGTAACTATTTCTTAATGGGCGTTATGCGCCTAACTAATGTGAAGTTGGCACATTCTTTTTTTGAGAATGATCCTTTGTTTGTTTCACATTGGCTCTGATCCACGCATTGCTAGATTATTGGTATCGTACTCAACTTTGGTGGAGGGGAGTTAATTAGAAAGAGATTTTCCCCCTTTGTTCAATGTTGTTATTCCAGGTTCCAGAGCCTAACCTTCTGGTGTGATCATAATGACAAAAGAATCAACACCTGAAACACGAACAGATTGTGTGCATCTAACACACGCACACTGTGCGCAGACGCACACGCACACACACACGTACACGCACACGCGCGCACGCACGCACGCACACGCGCACACACGCGCACACACGCACACACACACATACACACACTCTCCGCACTTTCTCTTTCCCTGTACCTTCTGTGTGGAATCATATTGTTCAAGAGCAGCATTCCTCCATAAGGCACCTCACACAGAACAATGTCTTTGGCCAAGTCCACATCTGCACACAGATTTTATTTTGTATTTTGTTCTTGACAGCACGTGAAATAATAAAGTCACTGTGACCAAGGATCGTTAAGAGGTAAACCGGATGTAAGAAAAACAACAACAAAAACAACCTTAAATGGCGAACATTTGGTACTAAAGTATAACATAAAAAACCTCACTTTGATTACCAACCGTTTAGTAGGCGAACATGTATATTGCTTGCGTACAATGAAAATAGATTTAGGCCGGGTTCACATTAGACGCGTAAGTTCCGTACGGAAAACCCTAAATAAGTGGAAGAAAGAAGGATAAACGTTTACGCATGCGCAAAATCTTTTTCCCTTCTTTGTTTCACTTATTTATGGATTGCGCACGGGTTTCCGCACGGAATATCCGCTTATGTGTGTACACGGCCTTACAGTTTCAAAATGTAGATCCTAAAGAGAAACAGATGGACAACCAGAAGGAGGAAGTGAGGACGTGGAGAGAAAGGAACAGGTGAGAGAGAGAATACGAAATGATGTATTGCATTAGAGTACAACTCCACTATTAGCAAAATCAAATCAAATCAAATCAACT
>JAGGCT020004135.1:10000-27500 GCA_017654935.2 Phymorhynchus buccinoides
TGTTGTGGTCGTCATCCTAATTAGTGTCATCATCAACATCATCATTGTAATCATAGTAATTAATATTCCTGATGAAAATATGAATGAAATAAAGACTACTACTCCTAAGACGACTAGCACTACTAGGCCTACTACTGCTACTGCTACTACTGTTGCTGCTACTGCTACTGCTGCTACAACTACTACTACTACTAGACTACTGCTGCTGCCATTGTTACTACTACTACTACTACTATCATTAGTACTACTACATCAACTACTACTACTACTGCTTAGTACTATGTACTTGTAGTAGTAGTGCTACTACTACTACTACTACTACCAGCGTAACTAAAACTACTGAATAAACTCTAAGAGCAATATTCGAAAATCAGTCGGCCTCGAAAACCCCCACAAAATTATTCATGGATATGATTATTGGTTACTAACAATGTACGTTAATAGTACATACATATTTATGTATTTATTTATTGATGAAATTTCTATAGCGCGTTACCTTAAAGCTCAATGCGTTTTTTAATTTACACCGCACGCATTCACGAATATAAAAACAAAATAAGCTTTTTTTCCCTCTTGTTTTTATTGTTAATGCGAAGAGAACACGAGGGTACATAAATAAAACAAACAACAAATGTGTATACTCTTCTTCTTCTTTTGATCGCTCAGACAGTTTCCTGTCAATTATGAGCGCAGATGCGTCATGCTGCCGTTATGCGCCTAACTAAGAAATAGTTAGGCCCAGCAAGTCCGACTTCGGCCGGAAGGAAATGTTTTTTTGAAAGTGTTTCGTGAAAAAAAAAAAAGGCAGGAGAATGGACCGGGTAAACAGATAAGCTTTCGCTTCTTTACACCATGCCCTCAAGGAGGAAAAAAACAAACCATGACTATCAAATAACAAGAAAACAAGAAACAATGCAAATAAGCAAAAATGGGGAAAAACACATTAAATTTTCACGATCAAGCAAAAATACAAACATCATTTAACAAAATTCAAATATCATAGACCACACATACACATACATACACACACACACACACACACACACACACACACACACACACACACACACACACACACACACACTACACACACACACACACACACACACACACACACACACACACACACACACACACACACACACACACACACACACACACACACACACACACACTCTAAGTACAGAAAAGAAAATACATCACAGAGTTACTTAATCCGCGGCGTACAGGAAGCAAAAACATTGTAGCAAGTATGCTCATAATTAATGCATACATGTACTAATTACTTGTTGTAATTGTTATGAGCACGAATATTTTAGTAAGTCGTTGTTTTGCAACACCAATAGATATGGAAGTGAAATAAATATGATCATTTAGAGCTTGTTTAAGAGGTGTTTATGGTATGTTCTCTTAAAAGATGAGACACTTGCTATATTTGTATTGATATTTTCCATATCATTCCACAGTTTGCTACCAGAGTAGGCAAGGGAGGTCATAAACAGGTTTGTTCTGGGGCGAGGAATATATACTTTACTTTTGTTTCGAATGTTAGTAATAGGAAATCGTTTGCATAAGTAGGTTGGTGTCAGTTTATGCATAATTTTGTACATGAAAACAGCTTTATTAAGGTTCAACTTAGAATCTATTGGAAGAATGCCTAGTTCCTTATAATCATTATTTTGTAGGGAAGAAGACTTAAGAAGAACAATTTTAAGAGCGCGCTTGTAGAGTCTTTTTAGCGGCTTTAAGCAGTTTTCGCTAGCAAGATCCCAACACGTAGAAGCATAATCTATTTCGGGCTGAATATATGCATTAAAAAAGAGTTTTCGTGTATGATCATCTAGGAAATGCTTTATTCTATTAAGTTGGAATACTTTCTTAGCTATTTTTTTTACAAATGACAGAGATGTGCTTAGACCATGATAAATTGTTATCAATAGTTACACCCAGTAATTTACATGAATCTACTTCTTCAAGAAGACTGTCATAAATTTTGAGTTTAGGCAGATTATCTTTTAAGTTTTGTCTTTTTTGTCGAGTAGTTATTAACATGAATTTAGATTTACTAGGATGAATTGCCATGTTATTCTTTTCTGTCCATGTTGTAAGGTTATCTATGTCCTTTTGGAGGAAGATGCATACGTTGTTTGGATTTCCATCTTTTGCGTGAAGGGTTGTATCGTCAGCAAAGAGTTCGCATTGGGATTTTAGGTGGAGGGGTAAATCATTTATATAAATTGAGAATAAGATAGGCCCTAATACCGATCCTTGGGGTACTCCATATTTGATGGGCATAAGCGATGACATTACAAAATCTTGGGTCACTGTCTGAGTTCTATTGCTAAGGAAGTTTGCTATCAGGTTGACAGAGTTGGAATGTAAGCGATACAAAGAAAGTTTTGTTAAAAGAAGGGTGTGATCTATAGTGTCAAAGGCTTTTGCAAAATCTACAAAAAGTGAACCAGTGAATACGTCATTGTTAATATTAAGGTGCCATTCTTCTATAATGTTAGTGAGCATTGTGTGGCAAGAATGTTTTTCCCTGAATCCATTTTGATTGCTGTAAAATAAGTCATATTTAATAAAATGAGATTGCATGTGAAGTTTGAGATGCCTTTCCAGGGGTTTTGACAGTATTGGTAGAATTGATATGGGCCGGTAATTTGAGGGATCAGAGGAATCTCCAGATTTGAAGATAGGAAGAACTTTGGCTTTTTTAAAGGCTTGAGGAAAGCAATTTTTATCTATGCAAAGATTGTATATATAGGTAATATGTTCAGTTATGACAGGTGCAGACAACATCAATATTTTACTGTCAAGGCCATCAAGACCATGAGAACGAGTCTGTTTTAGTGATAATAGTTCCTTGTAAACCTCATGCACACTAATAAAGGGAAAAGTCTGCTTAGATCGGACATCCTTGTCATTACAAAACTGTTTTAACATGTGCAGATCGTTGCATTGTGTTTTATCTATTTTAACGGTTCTTTTTACAATTGAAGTAAAATGTTCATTTAGCTGCTGAGGAGTTAAATCATTGCATACAGTAGCGGATGACTTTGGTTTTTTACATGAGAGTTCATTGATGGCTTTCCAAATAGACTTAGAATCCCTCTTTGATTTAATAAGCTCACTGAAATATTGTTTTTGGGCAATACGTTTCATACTTGTTACTTTATTACGCTGTTTCCTGAATTTATCATCTTTACCAGTTGTTGCTAACAAATTATCACGAACTAAAATCTCTACATCAATTTCCTTAGTTATCCACGGGGGTTTGGGGGTTAATTTAACTCGTCTAATCATCATCGGAGCATGTTTGTTAAAAATAGGCAGGAAAATATCATACCATGCTTGGAGAGCAGTATCAGGGTCAGTATGTTGATAAACATCATAAAAATCTGTATGGCAAAGATCAGATAAAAAGTCATCGGGATTAAAGTTTTTATAGTTTCGAACAGATATACATTTATGAGAGCAACGAGGGATTTTAACGCCTTTCTTAGACCAAGGTAAGGCAAACCGGAAAATGGTCGCTAAAACTGAATACTGGTACTGCATGTTCAACGACATTATTAGCATTAGTTACATATATGTGATCTATTAATGTTTCCGTTTGTGCTGTTACTCTTGTAGGGGCAGATATTACTTGATGTAAGTTACAGAGTTCGTAAATCTGTCTCCAATGATCGTTAGGTTTTAACAGATTGATATTAAAATCACCTAATATAATAACTTCTAACGAGTAGTTTAATACATCTTCTATCATAAGTGCGAATCGGTCGTACCACTCAACCTTTTCATTTGGATTTCTATATAAAACACCTACAAGAATAGGTTTAGTTCCTTTTAAATTTATCTCTAGCCAAGTACATTCAATTTGGTGTTGATTGAAATTGTCTAGTTGTTTAAATTTTATAGATTTATGTACATATGTTATAAGACCCGTTTCAAGTTTAGCTGTTGCGTCTCTCCTTATGATATTGTATCCAGGAATAGTAATTGCATCATCAGTAGTAAGTTCATCCAGACGAGACTCGGAAAATCCAAACACATGAAACATATTATTCAAATTTGACAGTATGGATGGCACTTCTGATATTTTGTTCAGCAAATGACAAGCATTTAAATACCCTACCCTCAACCCACATTTACTGAGCCACTTTCGAGTCTTACTTTCATGATCCATATCCACAGCAAAACAATATACAATTAATTAAACAAGCAAGCACACACAAGCATAAACCTATGGACTAAAATAATGGCACCAATCAAAGTTAGGCAATTCCAAATGCAAAGACACAAAAAGTAAATTAACATATGAACAAATGCAAAAATAATTCAAAATGCAACTGACAAGTCGCTTCTCCACTTAAAGCAAACGGATTATGCACCACCACTCTTAGCTAACATTAATCAGACAGCGTAGCGGCTACAGTCGTATTTAGGACACGAAGTGATCAGTGGTACGATCTCAAGAATAGAAATAAGACAATGTAGGAATCAACCCATACAGATGAAACCTATTCTTTTTATTAACAATTGTGACATTTACCCAAGCCAGCAATACACCCCCCGCACCCACACCCAGACACTCTATTTATCTCTCTTATCTCTCTCACTATCTCTCTCTCTCTCTTTCTCTTTCATCTCTCTCTCTCACAACAATACCAACACACAAGCATGCACGTACCCAAATGGCACGCACGCATGCTCGCACGCACATACCACGCACTCACACACACACTCACGTACGTACGTACGTACTACGTACGTACGTACGTACGTACGTACGCACGCACGCACGCACGCACACGCACGCACGCACGCACGCACGCACACGCACACACGCACGCACGCACACACACACACACACACACACACACACACACACACACACACACACACACACACACACACACACACACTGGCAACAGTTGCTCATCATGGTCACTGGGAAAATTGACGGTGTTGCGGTAGTTGATTGTTCAGGTAGGTCATTAGATTATACAATTGGTCGTATTGAAAAGATGGGTAGATTGATTGTTGGGGGGGCGCGGGAATGTTGTGAGTGAGACTGGGATCAGGACATCTACCAGAATCTATGGCGTTTGCAGGATTAGAGTAGGTGGAAGAAGGGGGGAAAACAGGCATTCCTACAACTGGAAAGGTTTTATGGCCTCCGTTGTTGTTTTGGGAGGGGGGAGGGGGAGGGTCAGTGCGATTTTGATCAGTTGTAGCGGAAGGCTGTGCACTGGTATTGTGTGTGCGAGGGAGACATGGGTATTGTTCAAGAGACCCTATATGGGGACAATTTCTGGAAAGGTTTGAGGCCTGGCTGTTGTCGTACCCAGGGCGCCTATCCTCAAACTGGTATATATTGTCTTGGGAGCGGTTAGCACTCATGGTCTGAGTGCTGTTGACTGGGCCTCTGTGGTTGAAGTAAGTAGCACGCTCTTGGGAAGGGGAAAATATTTGCTTGAAGTTTAGGGCCAGCTTTGAGGTACCTACTTCACTTGGGTGGGTTAGGTTGCGGTACATTGCTAACCTAGGTCTTCCAGCATCGTTTGTGAAGGTATCGTAGTTGTCAATGAAGTCAGTGTTCAGCATTCTACAGGCCTCATGCATATTGGAGTTGGAGGGTGCAATGAGGGTGTTTAAGTGGTGTCTTCCACGGGCTGGTATAATGGAGCTAATGATCACTTTTGCGTTTGGGAATATCTGAGAGGTGAAGTGGATCAGATCACACCATGTTTCTCTAGATATTTCCCCAGTGGTTCTGCAGTCATTGATGCCTGCATGCAGGATGACAGTTCGTACACGTGGGGACATATGCTGGTGATGTAACCAATCAAACACATCGTTGATAGTCATGCCTGGTACACAGATGGTTTCCACCAGTTCTTGTCGCGGTATTATTCTGCGCATATCAATATTCCTGACTACTGAGTCCCCGATCAGCAACACTGAGGCTCTTTCTGGTATGGAGCGTGTGGAGAGAACTTCACGGGGATTGTTCCTGGTGTTGTTTCTGTACTGGTCCCTGGGGGGCCTGTCAGCTCTTCCAGAGGAGAGGGCACTGCGGGGGTCACTCCTGGGGCCATTCCCGTAGGGCTCTCTGGGGGGCTGGTCAGCTCTACTGGACAAGAGGGCATCGCGGGGGTCACTCGTGGCGCCATTCCCGTAGGGCTCTCTGGGGGGCTGGTCAGCTCTGCCGTAGGAAAGGGAATCTCGGGGGTCACTCGTGGGGCCATTCCCGTAGGGCTCTCTGGGGGGCTGGTCAGCTCTGCCGTAGGAAAAGGAATCGCGGGGGTCATTTGTTGGGCCATTCACGTATGGCTCTCTGGGGGGCTGGACAGCTCTGCCGTAGGAGAGGGAATCGCGTGGGTCACTCCTGGCGCCATTTCCGTATCGCTCTCTTGGGGGCTGGTCAGCTCTACTGAAGGAGAGGGGAAAATGGGGGTCACTCCTGTTTTCGAAGGGCTCTCTTGGGGGCTGGTCAGCTCTACTGGAGGAGAGGGGAAAATGGGGGTCACTCCTGTTTCCATAGGGCTCTCTTGGGGGCTGGTCAGCTCTACTGGAGGAGAGGGGAAAATGGGGGTCACTCCTGTTTCCATAGGGCTCTCTGGGGGGCTGGTCAGCTCTACTGGAGAAGAGGGAAGCATGGGGGTCACTCCTGTTTCCATAGGGCTCTCTGGGGGCTGGTCAGCTCTACTGGAGGAGAGGGGAAAATGGGGATCACTCCTGTTTTCGAAGGGCTCTCTGGGGGGCTGGTCAGCTCTACTGGAGGAGAGGGAAAAATGGGGGTCACTCCTGTTTTCGAAGGGCTCTCTGGGGGGCTGGTCAGCTCTACTGGAGGAGAGGGAAGCATGGGGGTCACTCCTGTTTTCGAAGGGCTCTCTGGGGGGCTGGTCAGCTCTACTGGAGGAGAGGGGAAAATGGGGGTCACTCCTGTTTTCGAAGGGCTCTCTTGGGGGCTGGTCAGCTCTACTGGAGGACAGGGAAGCATGGGGGTCACTCCTGTTTTCGAAGGGCTCTCTGGGGGGCTGGTCAGCTCTACTGGAGGACAGGGAAGCATGGGGGTCACTGCTGTTTCCGTAGACCTCTTTGGTGGAAAGGTCAGCTTCCCCACCAGGGGCCTGAGGTCTACTGTTGAAAATACCTGATTCACTGTCCTCGTCAACCACTATGAAAGTGGAGGGCCCAGGCGCATGCTCTGAAGGATTTCTGTCTTCAGTTGGTAAATTGGCCATGTCATGAAGGTACTGGGAAGTTGTCAAAGATTTGCTGTTGGTCTCTTTGCTGAACTCTGTGGGCTTTTCTTCTGAGTCCACTTTCACAGCAATCACCCGAGTGGTGGTCTCCAGTTGATGAGGGCTGGTCTGCATTACAGATGATAATTGTGCAGGTCTTATGTTGGCTGGGTCATCGTCCGTCACTCTGAAAGGGGTGGTTACTTCATACTGAGTGCTGGCATTACAGGAGCCAGCGGATTTCAGTTTCTTTAGATCGGCAAAGAGATTTCCCATCCGGGTTTTGAGCGAGTGATTTTCCTGTTTGAGAGCATTTATTTGTTTTTCCGTATCAACAGCATTTGTCTTTAAAGAATCAATAACTGTTAGAAGAGCGTCAGTCTTGGATGATATATGTGCTTTGAGTTCATTTTTAACCCTTACGTTAGCATCTTCAATCTGGGAGGATACAGTTCTTTGAGATTCCAAAAGAGAGAGCTGGAGTTCAGCAACAGTTTCTTGTAAGCGTTGGAATCTTTCTGTATAGTATACAGATGACGGTGAGTCACGTGGAGTCCGTCTTTGCGAAGAGGTGACATATAGGGCACGTCTCCTGAGTCTGCGGGCTTGTGCTATTCCCATGTCTGCTTTCCGTTGGGGGGTTCGGGGGTCAGTGGGTTTGTTTTGTAGTGAATAAGACGCCTGCTTTTCATCACTAAGTTTCTTCTCGTCAGGAGTCAGCAATGTCTCTTCATGGTCTGCTGTGGAGAACGTCGTATCAGATATGGTGGGGTGGCCTGCACCTGTGCACAAGGACTGCAAGGGGGGGGTCACTGTGGATTTCTCAGTGGTGACTTGTGGAGTTGGTGCCAGAAGAACAAAACCTTGTGGTGCTGCGCTCTTTTCCTCAGACACATGTAGAGGGGAGACAGAGCTGGCATGCATGGAGATGTTGCTGTCGTGGTCGTGGATCTTCATGAAGAATACCTTCATGGATGGCCTCTCCAATTGTACAGGGTCAGGGCCCAAGAAGGTGAGGGGTATCTTCAGTAAGGCGTCCGTCAGGCTGTCTTTGTCTCCAGTGGTCATGAAAGATTGGACATCGTGTTTGATCTCTTCACATTCCTCGTTGTCCCATTGGACACAGTCTTCTCCCTGGCACAGGAGAGTGCCAGCACTTAGGGAGGATTTAAAATACAGTGTTATTGTAATGCGTTTGGAAGTGGGCTCAGACATATAAAGGCGAAACACAGTTTTGGAGAGAGAGGCTTCTGTTTCGGTAAGCCACATCGAAGAGGAAGGCAGAACTCGTTGGTGTTGATCAAAGTCCATGGACTCCACCTGGATGGAGGGGCTGGTAATGGCGGCGTAACGATACAAAAGGGCATTGCGCCATACCAGTAGCTCATCATCGTTGCACCAAAAACGTTTCTGAATTCTGTCTCGAGTGGGCTTAAGTTTATTTGGTGATTCAGTTTGTTGTCCAGTGGGCTTAAGATTTGGGGGTGATTGTCTTTGTTGTATTTGTGTTTTTGTGTCACTAGGTTGTGCCATTTCTTTTCGTAGTTGCACGTGCACTCAGCACAGCGTTCACGCTGATAAAAACAACTCTCTTCACGCGATCATGCTGGCCGGGGCAAGGCGTCACTAATCACAGGCCATTGAAGTTTTCATTCTGTACGCGCATGGTTTTGACACTCACAAATATACCAACGCGATAGTCTGATATTGTAACCAGTTCAGCGCCTGTTCCTTCTCCATTGAAATCAAAACATTATCAAGATTTTTTCAAACAAAATATTATTACCAGAAATACACCAGTTTTATAGTTCGATCAGTCAAAGTACTTACATTATTCAACACTGAACCATCACACAACCACTGAATTGTAATTTAAGGCTGTAACGTCCTTGTAGCGGGATAAATTACACATTTTGACGGACACTCAACACACAGTAAGCGCACTCGATCGCCATCTTCTCCCTCGGAGAAAGAGAGAGAGAGAGAGAGAGAGAGAGAGAGAGAGAGAGAGAGAGAGAGAGAGAGAGAGAGAGAGAGAGAGAGAGAGAGAGAGAGAGAGAGAGAGAGAGAGAGGGTGGCGACACCTCCCTCTCTCTCTCTCTTTCTTTATCCCCAACTAAGAATATAGAGAGGATTAGCCCCACTCGAGCGCTATGCCATCTAGTGGGCAAAAGAGCCCACTAAGTCGCTCATTTGGAACAGTATCCCGGATTCCGATGACAAACAAGGCAGCTGCTATTCCAAAGGGTTGGGCAAGAATTGAGGTTACAGTGGAGACACCTTGCCCAGAGTACATTTAGGACAACTAGCGTCATGGAAGGTCCCCAAAGGCCAATTAACTCATCCCCTCGGCTGCAACACCAAGACTATGTGCAGCTGACTACGAGTTTGCGAGTCATTGCCACTCGCCAAAGACGTCAAATCGGCGATTCCTCCTTGGCGGAGATGCTGGAAGTCAGATTTTTTTGTTTTTGTGAAAGACAAGCCATATGCCTTCTCTTTTCTAATGGCCACCTGAGTCTGGTCAGGGCTCCCAGGGACCCCCATTTGGGGGTCTATGAAGCACTAATCTTCTAGAGGACCCTCTAAAAGAATGTGCAGGGGGTCCCAGGGATGCACTAGAAAAAATTTTTTTAGCTTTCGCAATGCCACTGGGACCCTCTATCCCTCCTCTAGGACTCTCTATACTGTAAGTTAAGGAGTCCCTGTGACCCCTTGTTTTGCTGGACGATTGGGAGCCCTGCGGGGTTTTTGGTGGGTTTTTTTAGGCCAAATCGTGTGCACGAAATTTCCACAATACAAGCCTTTATTTTATACAGTTTCAGTGTGCCAAAATGAGTTTCAAAATGAGTTTCGAGAACAACAAAGGAAGTAGCTCACTCCCCCCCCCCCCCCCCCCCCCCCCCCCCCCCCCCCCCCCCCCCCCCCCCCCCGCCCACCCCTTCACAGATATGGCGGGTTTTCTGCCATTCGGGTGTGTATTATCATACCTTTTAGCGAATTATTAAAAAAAGAGCGCAGATTGTTTTCATTCAAAAGTGTACGTAAGAAAAGGTTTATTCACCAAAAGAAGTGTTTTGATCAAGTTTCGTGATTGGCTCGGGTGCACTTTTAAGGCTGTGTCAGACCAAACGACATAGGCTAGAACACCAAGGCTACATCAAAAATGTTGTTATGCTATGCGATAGTTATGCGAGGATTGTCTTTAGCCGTGACAAGCTCCTAGCATGACATCATCAGTCTCCCAAATCCATGGTTGCCCACGTGGTGGGGGTTATCAAAAACGGTCACGCACGTCGTAATGTTCTCATCCCTAGCTGGCGCATTTGCACCATAGTGTTCAAGCGCTTCGGCTGTTGGGATGATCCCTGGAGTCTTTTAGCCAGGGTTAACAACAACAACAACAACAACAACAACAACAACAACAGCAGTGTATGGTCAACCAATGCTAGCCATTTTGACAAGACACAAGCAAGGAATCTCACCACAGTTACCAGTCACGTCGCATACCAATCCATGGTTGCATGGAGCGAGGGTCTCATTGGGTGAGCAGAAGAATCCAGGACCAGCCACTTCAGGAGAAAAGAAAAACACACGCAAAACGGTTTGCCCAGTTCGTGAAATAGCCAATTTATAGCTTGCAATTGAGAAAAGCAATCTGAATGAAAAATAGTTTTGGTTCATTAGCACACATGGATCAAGAATGGGTTCAAGCGAATGAGAAAAATCATCTGTAGATGAGCTAAAAATATTTTATTCAGACTTAATTTGACAAGTTTCAAGTTTCAAGGTTTATTTCCGAAAGCCCCTTGGGAGTACATGGAATAAAAAGAAAAATTGGAAGAAAAGGAACGGAAAAGAAACAAAATTCAAACAAAAGAAATGAAAAAAAAAAAAAAAGACAAACCACAAATTACACAGAAATGGCCCGGCATAAGCAGCTGTCTTGTTATGCCAGGCAATGCAGCGAGACGAAACGTTTGATTCAACATGTGGCTCAGGCATGCCCCAGCTTAGCATCTGGTCGAGTTGGGGGGGGGGATAGGGGTGCAAATACAATGTAGAAAGAAAAGTGTGATACCATTGAATCAATCTTGGTCAATGCATGTGAGAATGGGGATTCAAAACTGTGATATACATTGTCCATTTCATAAATTGGGCAAAGCATTTTGCCCATTTCATGAAGTAGGCAATTTCACAGATTGGGCGTAACATATGCGTGGCATAGCTGATTTAATAAGTTAGTCGCTTTCTTTGAAGTAGATAGGGAAAGTTGGCTTTTGTAAAGATAATATTAAATCAGAATTTGAGAAAATATGTATGTGTGGTGTGTACTTTTGCGAGTAATTGTATATGTATAATGAGGCTACACGAACGTGTGTGTGCGTGCGTGCGTGCGTGCGTGCGTGCGTGCGTGTGTGTGTGTGTGTGTGTGTGTGTGTGTGTGTGTGTTGTGTGTGTGTGTGTGTGTGTGTGTGTGTGGCTGCCTGTACGTGATTGCATGTTGATGTACAGACATGTGTGTATGTTGTTATGCACATTTTCCAACCAACTCTATGCTTTCCAGTTTCATGTCATACAAAATCTAAGGCAGCAGTGTATTACTCATAACACAGTAAGCTAGATGGGTGCAGAGGAGCTTACCTTAATTATTTAACCCTTTCGCCGACAGCCATTGTTTTAGCCGAAAAACCCCATTAAACTTAACTGGGTAGAGAAAAAAATATCTCTTTAATTTTTTGTGAATTCCTCTGTGACAGATGTAACATTAGGCCTCTCATAGTGACACGCCACCACACAAAATTGGCAACGATTCGGTCAAGCGATTCGGGAGATATGCTTGGGACAGAAAAAACACAATTGTTAGACCCCTACCACTTTCAAGGCGTACGGATCTCACTGACCTTGACCTTGATCTGTATGCCATCATCAGAACGGCCATAAGCGAAAGTACATTCATGCCAAGTTTCAAGACTCTAGGATATACGGTGTGGAAGTTATGGCCCCTTAACGAGTTTCGGTTTTCAAGGTCATACGCCAAGGTAAAGGTCAGGACGGCGAAAAGTGTTGCGCGGATGCCTTCCTCTCATGGGGACACACCACCACACAAAATGTGAAGCGATTCGGTCAAGCGGTTCGGGAGATCCTTGGGACAGACAGAAAAGAACAAACAAACAAACAAAAAAAGGAAACAAACCTGAACGAAAACATACTCCTTTGCCGTCGTAGATCGGCAAAGGACAAAAAAGAAAAACGAACTGAAAGCCTACTTAGTTCAACCAGAGAGGTGGTTCAACCATTGTAGGTCCGTTTTGGTAAATCTCAGGACACACAACAAAAACATTCATTCTTCTCCATAAACACCCCCCACCGTACCCCACCCCACTAATCGTTCATATCTCGGAAAGTATTTGACATTTTTGACTGCAGTTTTTTTTCAATGTATACAAGGACTTCGGACAATGCTTGTTCATGCTTACTTTAATTTTGCTTCAGGTGCCAGAAGTGGATCATCAACATCAGGAGAGATGACGTCAAGATTGCTGACATCAAGTCGAAGAGGGTGTGCTCTGCACATTTTCATGAGAAAGCCTTCAACTGCCCTACAGACATTCACCATTCTCGACTGCTACCGACTGCCGTGCCTACCATTGTCAACTGCCCAAATCCTCCTCCATCCATGGAACGTCGACGACCTCTGCCCAAGATCAGAGAGCCTGTACCAAGTTCAAAGAGGAGACGACTAGATACTGACGACGCTCCTGCCTCCAGCTCTGCATATGATGAAGGTGATGGTGATGATTGTGATGGTGACAGTGACAGTACTAGGCCCATGGTGAAAGCGTCAAAACCAGATCCTGAGAAGTTGGCCCGAGAGCTGGAGCAAGCCAAACTTGCTTTGGAAAACCTCAAGAAAAAAAAAAAATACTTGAAAGGAAATGCAAAACAGCACAAGCAGCCAAGGTCAGACTTGTGGAACGCCATGCTGTACAAGTAGCGTCTCTTCGTGCGAAGAAAGAAGCAATCATGGAGAATTTCCTCAAAGACCTGCCAGTTGTTCCAGCAGCTTTATTGAAGATCCTGATGCGGACGAAAAAGTGGATCAACTGGGACACTGAGAAAGAGGCTATGGAGTTGTGTCTCGCTGTGTACTTTAGGAGCACTTCTGCATATGCTGTTCTCCGCTCCGTTGGGTTTCAGCTCCCACACCCAAGAACACTCAGGAGGCGCTTTTCGACTGTGTTGACTGGGGTCGGTCTGTGTCAAAGTCTGTTGGAAATGATGCGATTGAGAACATTAGCACTGGGGGAACATGAGAAAAGAGTGACACTTTCCTTGGATGGAATGGCTGTGACCAAAGCCCTGACCTACAGTCATCATCGTGACGAGCTGGTCGGCTTTGTCAACTGCGGCGAGCATCACCAGAGTGATGAAATCGCTGACCAAGCGATTTTGGTCATGATCAGGGGACTGACTCTAAAGTGGAAGCAGGTGTTGGGGTATTTTGTTGCCAAGCACAACCTGGCAACACCTACTTTGACAGCCATCATTTCCGAAGTCGTCAGAGCCGTCAAAGGGATTGGTTTGTGCATTGATGCCATTGTGATGGACCAAGAATCCTGCCAATGGAAATGGATGAAAGACATGGGTGTGAGTGTGGAACGACCGTATGTGTTTCATGACACCACTCAGTCCTTTGTCATGCCAGATCCGCCACACCTCATCAAAAACTTGAGGAACAATTTCATGACGAAAGACGTCTCCTTCAGCTTGGATGGAGAAAGAATGACTGCAAAGTGGTGCCACCTCCAAGAGCTCTTCTCCCTCGAAACATCTGGCGGGTCAATTCGCGCTGCTCCCAAGCTGAAGGAGTGTCACTTCACCCTGCCCAGAGGGAAAAAGATGAAAGTCATCTTGGCGTGCCAGATATTTTCCCACTCAGTCGCTGCTGCCCTGAAATTCTACGTGTCTAAGTCGTTGATGTCCGAAGCTGCTCTTCACACAGCATGCTTTGTGGAGACGGTGAACAGCATGTGGGATTTTGTCGACTCTCATTCTCTCTCCGCGCCAATTGGGAAGAAGCCAGTCACAAGGAGTGATTTTGAGGGTGACCAGGCCCGGTTTGCTTCCTATTCCAACTTTGTGGAAAGCTGGCGTTTCACAAACCCAAAGAATGACAAAGAAGTCACCTACATTCCAAGTCACAAAGGGTGGCTCCTGGTGCTTTCGGCAATGAAGGGATTGAGCCAAAAGCTGATCGTGGAGGAGGAGGTCTTGACACACCTGTGCCTGAGAAAGTGTAACCAGGATCACGTTGAGAACCTTCACAGCCAGATACGTGGCTACAATGGTTTCAACGACCACCCGACCTTGCCAGCATATGTCGATGCACTCCGTTGCCTGTCTTGTTCTTCTGCAACATCAGAGCTCTTGGACAAGACAATCAGCGCTGGTGCCAACTGCCAGCCTGATGGTGAGCATGGACACCATCCCATTGTCAACCCACGCACAGCAGACGTTGAACGTGTTTCAGAGAATGCTGGTCGTGCAGACCCCATTGAAACCAACTCCTTCAGTTGTGAGAACAACTTGGCTTCCTCTTTTTCTACAGACTTGGAGATGGAACTGCCACCCGTCGACTCAGACATTGTTCAGTACATTGCTGGTGCTGTCGTGAGGAAGTTCAATCAGAAAAACAACTGTCCACATTGTGTAGGAAAGTTCACTATCAGTGCAAATGAGGCAACTGGCGAAACTCCCTCACTTGTGTCCCTCAAGGAGTTTACATTTGGATGCCTGGTTCGTGTCAGTGAGCCACTGCTGCAGGTTTTCAAAGACTTTGAACTTCACTTCAGAGTGGCTACATCAAAGGGATTGCCGAGAGACAACCCAAGGCAAACTATAGTGAACAATTTTGTCAATTCACAAACAGATGATCTCAACTGTGAGTGTGAATGTTTGGCAAGCCTCATTGCTGCATATTGTAACATCAGGATCTACCATGAAGTGAAACTGTTCAATCAGCAACTGAAGTCAAAAATCAGAGGTGCAGAACTGAACAAGGACAAGAAACTTAACATGTGAACATTCAGAGACCTTCTTTTCAGCTGGATTTAACTGTGAACATAACACACGGCTCTGGCTGATAAGGAACTGAACTTGTGAACTCTTATGAACTAGTAGTTCAACTGTGGATTTTAGATTTGAGTGTGTATTACACACCTGTGAACACTCATGGGCCATTAATGCAACAGTGAATATTTGGTGTAAGTACAGTACTACATTTCTGTGGCTGACCAGAAACGTAACATGTGAAGACTGCTATTTTAACTGGATTTATTTTAAGAAACTTATCATGTGAACACTCATGGACTACTATTTTAACTGAGTATCTGTGTATTCTATGCCGCTGCGGCTGACAAGACACTTAAGTTTTGTATGCTGCTGGTCAGTTTATCATTCTTTTGATTTCTGAACATTCCTGGACTGAGTGCTGTTGGAGCTGGATTATCTGTGTATTAGACACCACTGTGGCTGACAAGACACTGAAGATGTGAACAGTCCTGGGCTGAGTGCTGTTGGAGCTGGATTATCTGTGTATCAGACACCACTGTGGCTGATCACTTTGGGAAGACGTCCAGGAATGTCTTTATCAAGTCATGTGAGTACATTTTAAATCATAAATTTTACATGTGTGTATTCTGTATTATATTACTTTATTGGTAGTTTTATTTAATTCTGAGTTCTTCATTTTTTATGTTGTTGTATACAACAGGCAAACACTTTGAAGTGCCGAACACTTGTTGCAATTTCACAGAAAAAATGTGTGAAACGCAATCAGTCTTGCTTGTCGTGTACGACTTCTGTCTCATGTGTGACGCATGTAAGGCACCGTCTTTGAAATAATCCTCGCGGTTGACAAGGACGTTAAACCTCAAAAGATCGATTGATTGCTTGTCGAGTAGCATAAAATTTCAAAAGTCGGCACACAAAATGATGACTCAACACACAACAAAGAGAAAAACTAATGGTATAAAGTGTATGACACACACACACATCCTCCCCCTCAGTCTCAGTACACACACTGACAGGTCAATGTTTCTGAAGCAGTAACTGGTTGAAAAAAAAAAAAATAGTAAGTAAACGGACCTCCTTTTATTCACACAGTACGTAAACAGTCTGTCAGGTCATAAACAGAGACAAGGCACACCGTGAGACATAAACAGAGACAAGGCATGCACACCGTGAGACCAAACTGCGCACTGCGTGTGTGTGTCGCTCGCCGCGATTGCTGGTCTCAGCATTAACAAGATGGCGGCCGGCCGAGCCAACCAGAACGCGTTTTTCGATCGCGCTACGAGGGCTTGTCCTTTCTGGGTTTTTTAGTATTCTGTGGGCCTACATGAGGTGATCTACACATTGTTTTGATCTACATCGATTGAAACATAAAACATGCTGTGCAAGTACTCATCATTCATGATGCCGCCCAGTTTATTTGGATTTTGGCCTCTTGGACCATGTCCCGATTTTTGTAATCGGGACTCCCGATTCCCAACTGCAGGGGAAATTACAAATTAAGTCGATCAGTTTGCATGTTTCAGTCCGACGCTTTCACTCCGCCATTGTGACGCAAAAACCACGTGGTACGAAACGACGCTCTGATTGGCTGCAACCTACAAGGGGGGCTCAGAAATAGGATCGTTTGCTTTATAGTTTTCCAAGACTCGGCCGATAAGCTTTAGTTAGGCCCATAGAGTCGGGAAAGAAATACTTTTAACCTGGTCCGATGGGGACCACTTTCAGTTTTAACTCAACTAAAATTTTTGTTTTGGCTGTATCGGTCCGCCTTTTTGAGATCGATGCAGCTAAACTATTTTTTGCATCTCCTTTTTAATAATAAAAAGACTTGTGTTATAATAACACAAATGTAAATATGTTTTATAAAGGCCTTTTTTGAATTTCAAAACTTTGTTATCGTTCTTAAAAAACACGTGGTCCTGAAATTTTAATCCTAGCCTATTCCCCTTAGGAAAAAAATTTAAATAAAGAATTTTATTCCAACAAACTTATTTTAACGCAGGCCAGGCCAGACATGGTGAAATTAACTAATAGCTTCCAATTAACCTAAAACTATCAAAATCTAAAGTACTAAGAAATTTTCTCCTTTCTTTTCCTAACTATATTTAAATACAAGTTTAACTTGATCTATGACCGAGAGGACGTAAAACACCATTTTCATTCATTGA
>JAGGCT020004135.1:33137-35637 GCA_017654935.2 Phymorhynchus buccinoides
GGTGTGCAGCTCCACCCAGTGTCAGAAGGGTCTGGTGTGCAGTGCCAGAGAGGGATCTTCTACCAAGAAATGCAGTGAGTACCAGTGATGACTACCAGCAGGAAAAAAGACAGCTGACAAATCTCCCGTATTGGTGTGAGAATGCCCACAAGAAGTAATAGCAAAGTGATTAACCAAACAACCGTTGTTAAAGACCCACCACATCACGTGTCAAAATCATGGTTTGCCTTCTTATAGCTGGTAAGAAATCTTAAGAAATCTTCCAAGCATAAGAGGGAATGTGACACGTGACGTGGGGGGTCTTTAAAGCTGCAATTCCATAGTTATGCGCAATTTAAGGGTGAAAATCAAAGGTGATAATCGACAGTGATTTTTTAATTTTATCGCCACCAAAGATAATGTTATTCTGTACACCCTTAAGCACAATAATCCCGCGAGGTCACGTGACGTCAGGCGACAATAGGGCATTTGCCACGACTGTCCGTACTCTATACTAGACTACTAAAATGCCCGAGCTCGTTCTGCCCGAGTTACCCTGACCTCTCTAGTTCAACTCTCTAAATTCAACTCGGTGAAATTGCCTGCGAGTTTAGTCGCCCTCGAAATCGTTGGGAAATACAGTAAGTTAGATTTTGACCTAGCCACTTTCAAGCGAGCTGTGAAGAAAACCCCCACAAGATACTTTGAAGTTTCTACCCATCGAGGTCGTTTTCTCTTTCAAAAGAATGTTTGACTGTGCATGAATCTTTTTTCTTCCTTATGGATAATTATAGATCTTGGCATGCATACAATAGATTTTTGCACGTGTTATTTTCATGTCTTTCTTTTCTGAACCCCCATAACATAATATTCTGAAGAGATCTATTTGATCAGTCTTAAACTGATCCATTCTGAACAGTTTTATTTGGAGATGTACCTTGGGTAAAGCATCTCCACTATAAAGAAATTGTAGCCAAGTCATCCAAATTAGCATCTGTCCTCTCTGCTATCCTATAATCATCAGAGAACATAATTGTTGTAGTCCTAATAATTGTACACTTCAAATAACACAATTGTTGTAGTCCTAATAATTGTACACTTCAAATAACACAATTGTTGTAGTCCTAATAATTGTACACTTCAAATAACACAATTGTTGTAGTCCTAATAATTGTACACTTCAAATAACACAATTGTTGTAGTCCTAATAATTGTACGCTTCATATAACATAATTGTTGTAGTCCTAATAATTGTACACTTCAAATAACACAATTGTTGTAGTCCTAATAATTGTACACTTCAAATAACACAATTGTTGTAGTCTAATGTAATAATTGTACACTTCAAATAACACAATTGTTGTAGTCTAATGTAATAATTGTACACTTCAAATAACAATTGTTGTAGTCCTAATAATTGTACACTTCAAATAACACAATTGTTGTAGTCCTAATAATTGTACACTTCAAATAACACAATTGTTGTAGTCCTAATAATTGTACACTTCAAATAACACAATTGTTGTAGTCCTAATAATTATACACTTCAAATAACACAATTGTTGTAGTCTAATGTAATAATTGTACACTTCAAATAACGCAATTGTTGTAGTCCTAATAATTGTACGCTTCAAATAACACAATTGTTGTAGTCCTAATAATTGGCGCTTCAAATAACACAATTTTTGTAGTCCTAATAATTGGCGCTTCAAATAACACAATTGTTGTAGTCCTAATAATTGTACACTTCATGTAGAAAAATGATTATGGTCCTAATAGTTGTACAATTGTATAATTTGGATAATAAAAAATAATAATAATAATAATAAATGATAGTATTTCTATAGCGCCTTTCTATAATAATTTTACACTCAAGGCGCTTCCATTCACTGATACACCCGCAGTCACACAAAACATTATCACCCATAACATAGCAGTGCTTAACTTTTCCTTTCAAAGAAGGCCCAAGGGGCATAACTGTTGTAGTCCTAACATGTGTACACACCAGGGGATATAAATGCTGTAGTCCCAACACGTTACACTTTTCCTACCACAGAGAGGCCCAAGGGGCATAACTGTTGTAGTCTTAACATGTGTAGACATCAGGGGATATAACTGCTGCAGTCCTAACATGTGTAGACATCAGGGGATATAACTGATGTAGTCCTAACAGTGTTTAACTTTTCTTTTCAAAGAGAGGCCCATGGGGCATAACTGCTGTAGTCCTAACAGGTGTGCGCATCAGGGGATATAACTGCTGCAGTCCTAACAGTGTTTAAGTTTTCCTATCACAGAGAGGCCCATGCGGCATAACTGCTGTAGTCCTAACAGGTGTAGACATCAGGGGATACAACTGCTGTGGTCCTAACAGTGTTTAACTTTTCCTTTCACAGAGAGGCCCAAGGGACATAACTGTTGTAGTCCTAACATGTGTACACACCAGGGGATATAACTGCTGTAGTCCTAACACGTTACACTTTTCCTACCACAGAGAGGTCCAAGGGGCATAACTGCTGTAGTC
>JAGGCT020004135.1:40637-60637 GCA_017654935.2 Phymorhynchus buccinoides
TGTCCCAAGGATCTCCCGAACCGCTTGACCGAATCGCTTCACATTTTGTGTGGTGGTGTGTCCCCATGAGAGGAAGGCATCCGCGCAAAACTTTTCGCCGTCCTGACCTTTACCTTGGCGTATGACCTTGAAAACCGAAAATCGTTAAGGGGCCATAACTTCCACACCGTAGATCCTAGAGTCTTGAAACTTGGCATGGATGTACTTTCGCTTATTGCCGTTCTGATGATGGCATACCGATCAAGGTCAAGGTCAGGGAGATCAGTACGCCTTGAAAGTGGTAGGGGTCTAACAATTGTGTTTTTCTGTCCCAAGCATATCTCCCGAACCGCTTGACCGAATCGTTGCCAATTTTGTGTGGTGGCGTGTCACTATGAGAGGCCTAATGTTATATCTGTCACAGAGGAATTCACAAAATTAAAGAGATCTTTTTTTCTCTACCCAGTTAAGTTTAATGGTATTGTTCGGCTAAAACAATGGCTGGTGGCGAAAGGGTTAAATAATTAAGGTAAGCTCCTCTGCACCCATCTAGCTTACTGTGTTATGAGTAATACACTGAGCTCCTCTGCACCCATCTAGCTTACTGTGTTATGAGTAATACACTGAGCTCCTCTGCACCCATCTAGCTTACTGTGTTATGAGTAATACACGGCTGCCTTAGATCTTGTATGACACGAAACTGGAAAGCAAAGAGTTGGTTGAAAAATGTGCATAACAATATACACACATATCTGTACATCAAGATGCAAACACGTACAGGCAGCCACACACACACACACACACACACACACACACGCACGCACACGCACGCACGCACACACACGTTCGTGTAGCCTCATTATACATATACAATTACTCGCAAAAGTACACACCACACATACATATTTTCTCAAATTTTCTCAAATTCTGATTTAATATTATCTTTACAAAAGCCAACTTTCCCTATCTACTTCAACGAAAGCGACTAACTTATTAAATCAGCTATGCCATGCATATGTTACGCCCAATCTGTGAAATTGCCTACTTCATGAAATGGGCAAAATGCTTTGCCCAATTTATGAAATGGACAATGTATATCACAGTTTTGAATCCCCATTCTCACATGTATTGACCAAGATTGATTCAATGGTATCACACTTTTCTACATTGTATTTGCACCCCTATCCCCCCCCCCCCCCCCCCCCAACTCGACCGGATGCTAAGCTGGGGCATGCCTGAGCCACATGTTGAATCAAACGTTTCGTCTCGCTGCATTGCCTGGCATAACAAGACAGCTGCTTATGCCGGGCCATTTCTGTGTAATTTGTGGTTTGTCTTCTTTTTTTTTTTAAATTTCTTTTGTTTGAATTTTGTTTCTTTTCCGTTCCTTTTCTTCCAATTTTTCTTTTTATTCCATGTACTCCCAAGGGGCTTTCGGAAATAAACCTTGAAACTTGAAACTTGTCAAATTAAGTCTGAATAAAATATTTTTAGCTCATCTACAGATGATTTTTCTCATTCGCTTGAACCCATTCTTGATCCATGTGTGCTAATGAACCAAAACTATTTTTCATTCAGATTGCTTTTCTCAAGTGCAAGCAATAAATTGGCTATTTCACGAACTGGGCAAACCGTTTTGCGTGTGTTTTTCTTTTCTCCTGAAGTGGCTGGTCCTGGATTCTTCTGCTCACCCAATGAGACCCTCGCTCCATGCAACCATGGATTGGTATGCGACGTGACTGGTAACTGTGGTGAGATTCCTTGCTTGTGTCTTGTCAAAATGGCTAGCATTGGTTGACCATACACTGCTGTTGTTGTTGTTGTTGTTGTTGTTGTTGTTGTTGTTAACCCTGGCTAAAAGACTCCAGGGATCATCCCAACAGCCGAAGCGCTTGAACACTATGGTGCAAATGCGCCAGCTAGGGATGAGAACATTACGACGTGCGTGACCGTTTTTGATAACCCCCACCACGTGGGCAACCATGGATTTGGGAGACTGATGATGTCATGCTAGGAGCTTGTCACGGCTAAAGACAATCCTCGCATAACTATGCATAGCATAACAACATTTTGATGTAGCCTTGGTGTTCTAGCCTATGTCGTTTGGTCTGACACAGCCTTAAAAGTGCACCCGAGCCAATCACGAAACTTGATCAAAACACTTCTTTTGGTGAATAAACCTTTTCTTACTTACACTTTTGAATGAAAACAATCTGCGCTCTTTTTTTAATAATTCGCTAAAAGGTATGATAATACACACCCGAATGGCAGAAAACCCGCCATATCTGTGTGAAGGGGTGGGGGGGGGGGGGGGGGGGGGGGGGGGGGGGGGGGGGGGGGGGTGAGCTACTTCCTTTGTTGTTCTCGAAACTCATTTTGGCACACTGAAACTGTATAAAATAAAGGCTTGTATTGTGGAAATTTCGTGCACACGATTTGGCCTAAAAAAACCCACCAAAAACCCCGCAGGGCTCCCAATCGTCCAGCAAAACAAGGGGTCACAGGGACTCCTTAACTTACAGTATAGAGAGTCCTAGAGGAGGGATAGAGGGTCCCAGTGGCATTGCGAAAGCTAAAAATTTTTTTTCTAGTGCATCCCTGGGACCCTCTGCACATTCTTTTAGAGGGTCCTCTAGAAGATTAGTGCTTCATAGACCCCCAAATGGGGGTCCCTGGGAGCCCTGACCAGACTCAGGTGGCCATTAGAAAAGAGAAGGCATATGGCTTGTCTTTCACAAAAACAAAAAAATCTGACTTCCAGCATCTCCGCCAAGGAGGAATCGCCGATTTGACGTCTTTGGCGAGTGGCGATGACTCGCAAACTCGTAGTCAGCTGCACATAGTCTTGGTGTTGCAGCCGAGGGGATGAGTTAATTGGCCTTTGGGGACCTTCCATGACGCTAGTTGTCCTAAATGTACTCTGGGCAAGGTGTCTCCACTGTAACCTCAATTCTTGCCCAACCCTTTGGAATAGCAGCTGCCTTGTTTGTCATCGGAATCCGGGATACTGTTCCAAATGAGCGACTTAGTGGGCTCTTTTGCCCACCAGATGGCATAGCGCTCGAGTGGGGCTAATCCTCTCTATATTCTTAGTTGGGGATAAAGAAAGAGAGAGAGAGAGGGAGGTGTCGCCACCCTCTCTCTCTCTCTCTCTCTCTCTCTCTCTCTCTCTCTCTCTCTCTCTCTCTCTCTCTCTCTCTCTCTCTCTCTCTCTCTCTCTCTCTCTCTCTCTCTCTTTCTCCCAGACAGAAGATGGCGATCGAGTGCGCTTACTGTGTGTTGAGTGTCCGTCAAAATGTGTAATTTATCCCGCTACAAGGACGTTACAGCCTTAAATTACAATTCAGTGGTTGTGTGATGGTTCAGTGTTGAATAATGTAAGTACTTTGACTGATCGAACTATAAAACTGGTGTATTTCTGGTAATAATATTTTGTTTGAAAAAATCTTGATAATGTTTTGATTTCAATGGAGAAGGAACAGGCGCTGAACTGGTTACAATATCAGACTATCGCGTTGGTATATTTGTGAGTGTCAAAACCATGCGCGTACAGAATGAAAACTTCAATGGCCTGTGATTAGTGACGCCTTGCCCCGGCCAGCATGATCGCGTGAAGAGAGTTGTTTTTATCAGCGTGAACGCTGTGCTGAGTGCACGTGCAACTACGAAAAGAAATGGCACAACCTAGTGACACAAAAACACAAATACAACAAAGACAATCACCCCCAAATCTTAAGCCCACTGGACAACAAACTGAATCACCAAATAAACTTAAGCCCACTCGAGACAGAATTCAGAAACGTTTTTGGTGCAACGATGATGAGCTACTGGTATGGCGCAATGCCCTTTTGTATCGTTACGCCGCCATTACCAGCCCCTCCATCCAGGTGGAGTCCATGGACTTTGATCAACACCAACGAGTTCTGCCTTCCTCTTCGATGTGGCTTACCGAAACAGAAGCCTCTCTCTCCAAAACTGTGTTTCGCCTTTATATGTCTGAGCCCACTTCCAAACGCATTACAATAACACTGTATTTTAAATCCTCCCTAAGTGCTGGCACTCTCCTGTGCCAGGGAGAAGACTGTGTCCAATGGGACAACGAGGAATGTGAAGAGATCAAACACGATGTCCAATCTTTCATGACCACTGGAGACAAAGACAGCCTGACGGACGCCTTACTGAAGATACCCCTCACCTTCTTGGGCCCTGACCCTGTACAATTGGAGAGGCCATCCATGAAGGTATTCTTCATGAAGATCCACGACCACGACAGCAACATCTCCATGCATGCCAGCTCTGTCTCCCCTCTACATGTGTCTGAGGAAAAGAGCGCAGCACCACAAGGTTTTGTTCTTCTGGCACCAACTCCACAAGTCACCACTGAGAAATCCACAGTGACCCCCCCCCTTGCAGTCCTTGTGCACAGGTGCAGGCCACCCCACCATATCTGATACGACGTTCTCCACAGCAGACCATGAAGAGACATTGCTGACTCCTGACGAGAAGAAACTTAGTGATGAAAAGCAGGCGTCTTATTCACTACAAAACAAACCCACTGACCCCCGAACCCCCCAACGGAAAGCAGACATGGGAATAGCACAAGCCCGCAGACTCAGGAGACGTGCCCTATATGTCACCTCTTCGCAAAGACGGACTCCACGTGACTCACCGTCATCTGTATACTATACAGAAAGATTCCAACGCTTACAAGAAACTGTTGCTGAACTCCAGCTCTCTCTTTTGGAATCTCAAAGAACTGTATCCTCCCAGATTGAAGATGCTAACGTAAGGGTTAAAAATGAACTCAAAGCACATATATCATCCAAGACTGACGCTCTTCTAACAGTTATTGATTCTTTAAAGACAAATGCTGTTGATACGGAAAAACAAATAAATGCTCTCAAACAGGAAAATCACTCGCTCAAAACCCGGATGGGAAATCTCTTTGCCGATCTAAAGAAACTGAAATCCGCTGGCTCCTGTAATGCCAGCACTCAGTATGAAGTAACCACCCCTTTCAGAGTGACGGACGATGACCCAGCCAACATAAGACCTGCACAATTATCATCTGTAATGCAGACCAGCCCTCATCAACTGGAGACCACCACTCGGGTGATTGCTGTGAAAGTGGACTCAGAAGAAAAGCCCACAGAGTTCAGCAAAGAGACCAACAGCAAATCTTTGACAACTTCCCAGTACCTTCATGACATGGCCAATTTACCAACTGAAGACAGAAATCCTTCAGAGCATACGCCTGGGCCCTCCACTTTCATAGTGGTTGACGAGGACAGTGAATCAGGTATTTTCAACAGTAGACCTCAGGCCCCTGGTGGGGAAGCTGACCTTTCCACCAAAGAGGTCTACGGAAACAGCAGTGACCCCCATGCTTCCCTGTCCTCCAGTAGAGCTGACCAGCCCCCCAGAGAGCCCTTCGAAAACAGGAGTGACCCCCATGCTTCCCTGTCCTCCAGTAGAGCTGACCAGCCCCCCAGAGAGCCCTTCGAAAACAGGAGTGACCCCCATTTTCCCCTCTCCTCCAGTAGAGCTGACCAGCCCCCCAGAGAGCCCTTCGAAAACAGGAGTGACCCCCATGCTTCCCTGTCCTCCAGTAGAGCTGACCAGCCCCCCAGAGAGCCCTTCGAAAACAGGAGTGACCCCCATTTTCCCCTCTCCTCCAGTAGAGCTGACCAGCCCCCCAGAGAGCCCTATGGAAACAGGAGTGACCCCCATTTTCCCCTCTCCTCCAGTAGAGCTGACCAGCCCCCCAGAGAGCCCTATGGAAACAGGAGTGACCCCCATTTTCCCCTCTCCTCCAGTAGAGCTGACCAGCCCCCCAGAGAGCCCTATGGAAACAGGAGTGACCCCCATTTTCCCCTCTCCTCCAGTAGAGCTGACCAGCCCCCAAGAGAGCCCTATGGAAACAGGAGTGACCCCCATTTTCTCCTCTCCTCCAGTAGAGTGACCCCCATTTTCCCCTCTCCTTCAGTGACCAGCCCCCAAGAGAGCCCTTCGAAAACAGGAGTGACCCCCATTTTCCCCTCTCCTTCAGTAGAGCTGACCAGCCCCCAAGAGAGCGATACGGAAATGGCGCCAGGAGTGACCCACGCGATTCCCTCTCCTACGGCAGAGCTGTCCAGCCCCCCAGAGAGCCATACGTGAATGGCCCAACAAATGACCCCCGCGATTCCTTTTCCTACGGCAGAGCTGACCAGCCCCCCAGAGAGCCCTACGGGAATGGCCCCACGAGTGACCCCCGAGATTCCCTTTCCTACGGCAGAGCTGACCAGCCCCCCAGAGAGCCCTACGGGAATGGCGCCACGAGTGACCCCCGCGATGCCCTCTTGTCCAGTAGAGCTGACCAGCCCCCCAGAGAGCCCTACGGGAATGGCCCCAGGAGTGACCCCCGCAGTGCCCTCTCCTCTGGAAGAGCTGACAGGCCCCCCAGGGACCAGTACAGAAACAACACCAGGAACAATCCCCGTGAAGTTCTCTCCACACGCTCCATACCAGAAAGAGCCTCAGTGTTGCTGATCGGGGACTCAGTAGTCAGGAATATTGATATGCGCAGAATAATACCGCGACAAGAACTGGTGGAAACCATCTGTGTACCAGGCATGACTATCAACGATGTGTTTGATTGGTTACATCACCAGCATATGTCCCCACGTGTACGAACTGTCATCCTGCATGCAGGCATCAATGACTGCAGAACCACTGGGGAAATATCTAGAGAAACATGGTGTGATCTGATCCACTTCACCTCTCAGATATTCCCAAACGCAAAAGTGATCCTTAGCTCCATTATACCAGCCCGTGGAAGACACCACTTAAACACCCTCATTGCACCCTCCAACTCCAATATGCATGAGGCCTGTAGAATGCTGAACACTGACTTCATTGACAACTACGATACCTTCACAAACGATGCTGGAAGACCTAGGTTAGCAATGTACCGCAACCTAACCCACCCAAGTGAAGTAGGTACCTCAAAGCTGGCCCTAAACTTCAAGCAAATATTTTCCCCTTCCCAAGAGCATGCTACTTACTTCAACCACAGAGGCCCAGTCAACAGCACTCAGACCATGAGTGCTAACCGCTCCCAAGACAATATATACCAGTTTGAGGATAGGCGCCCTGGGTACGACAACAGCCAGGCCTCAAACCTTTCCAGAAATTGTCCCCATATAGGGTCTCTTGAACAATACCCATGTCTCCCTCGCACACACAATACCAGTGCACAGCCTTCCGCTACAACTGATCAAAATCGCACTGACCCTCCCCCTCCCCCCTCCCAAAACAACAACGGAGGCCATAAAACCTTTCCAGTTGTAGGAATGCCTGTTTTTCCCCCTTCTTCCACCTACTCTAATCCTGCAAACGCCATAGATTCTGGTAGATGTCCTGATCCCAGTCTCACTCACAACATTCCCGCGCCCCCCCAACAATCAATCTACCCATCTTTTCAATACGACCAATTGTATAATCTAATGACCTACCTGAACAATCAACTACCGCAACACCGTCAATTTTCCCAGTGACCATGATGAGCAACTGTTGCCAGTGTGTGTGTGTGTGTGTGTGTGTGTGTGTGTGTGTGTGTGTGTGTGTGTGTGTGTGTGTGCGTGTGTGTGTGTGTGCGTGTGTGTGTGCGTGCGTGCGTGCGTGCGTGCGTGCGTGCGTGCGTGCGTGCGTGCGTACGTACGTACGTACGTACGTACGTACGTACGTACGTGAGTGTGTGTGTGAGTGCGTGGTATGTGCGTGCGAGCATGCGTGCGTGCCATTTGGGTACGCGCATGCTTGTGTGTTGGTATTGTTGTGAGAGAGAGAGATGAAAGAGAAAGAGAGAGAGAGATAGTGAGAGAGATAAGAGAGATAAATAGAGTGTCTGGGTGTGGGTGCGGGGGGTGTATTGCTGGCTTGGGTAAATGTCACAATTGTTAATAAAAAGAATAGGTTTCATCTGTATGGGTTGATTCCTACATTGTCTTATTTCTATTCTTGAGATCGTACCACTGATCACTTCGTGTCCTAAATACGACTGTAGCCGCTACGCTGTCTGATTAATGTTAGCTAAGAGTGGTGGTGCATAATCCGTTTGCTTTAAGTGGAGAAGCGACTTGTCAGTTGCATTTTGAATTATTTTTGCATTTGTTCATATGTTAATTTACTTTTTGTGTCTTTGCATTTGGAATTGCCTAACTTTGATTGGTGCCATTATTTTAGTCCATAGGTTTATGCTTGTGTGTGCTTGCTTGTTTAATTAATTGTATATTGTTTTGCTGTGGATATGGATAATGAAAGTAAGACTCGAAAGTGGCTCAGTAAATGTGGGTTGAGGGTAGGGTATTTAAATGCTTGTCATTTGCTGAACAAAATATCAGAAGTGCCATCCATACTGTCAAATTTGAATAATATGTTTCATGTGTTTGGATTTTCCGAGTCTCGTCTGGATGAACTTACTACTGATGATGCAATTACTATTCCTGGGTACAATATCATAAGGAGAGACGCAACAGCTAAACTTGAAACGGGTCTTATAACATATGTACATAAATCTATAAAATTTAAACAACTAGACAATTTCAATCAACACCAAATTGAATGTACTTGGCTAGAGATAAATTTAAAAGGAACTAAACCTATTCTTGTAGGTGTTTTATATAGAAATCCAAATGAAAAGGTTGAGTGGTACGACCGATTCGCACTTATGATAGAAGATGTATTAAACTACTCGTTAGAAGTTATTATATTAGGTGATTTTAATATCAATCTGTTAAAACCTAACGATCATTGGAGACAGATTTACGAACTCTGTAACTTACATCAAGTAATATCTGCCCCTACAAGAGTAACAGCACAAACGGAAACATTAATAGATCACATATATGTAACTAATGCTAATAATGTCGTTGAACATGCAGTACCAGTATTCAGTTTTAGCGACCATTTTCCGGTTTGCCTTACCTGGTCTAAGAAAGGCGTTAAAATCCCTCGTTGCTCTCATAAATGTATATCTGTTCGAAACTATAAAAACTTTAATCCCGATGACTTTTTATCTGATCTTTGCCATACAGATTTTTATGATGTTTATCAACATACTGACCCTGATACTGCTCTCCAAGCATGGTATGATATTTTCCTGCCTATTTTTAACAAACATGCTCCGATGATGATTAGACGAGTTAAATTAACCCCCAAACCCCCGTGGATAACTAAGGAAATTGATGTAGAGATTTTAGTTCGTGATAATTTGTTAGCAACAACTGGTAAAGATGATAAATTCAGGAAACAGCGTAATAAAGTAACAAGTATGAAACGTATTGCCCAAAAACAATATTTCAGTGAGCTTATTAAATCAAAGAGGGATTCTAAGTCTATTTGGAAAGCCATCAATGAACTCTCATGTAAAAAACCAAAGTCATCCGCTACTGTATGCAATGATTTAACTCCTCAGCAGCTAAATGAACATTTTACTTCAATTGTAAAAAGAACCGTTAAAATAGATAAAACACAATGCAACGATCTGCACATGTTAAAACAGTTTTGTAATGACAAGGATGTTCGATCTAAGCAGACTTTTCCCTTTATTAGTGTGCATGAGGTTTACAAGGAACTATTATCACTAAAACAGACTCGTTCTCATGGTCTTGATGGCCTTGACAGTAAAATATTGATGTTGTCTGCACCTGTCATAACTGAACATATTACCTATATATACAATCTTTGCATAGATAAAAATTGCTTTCCTCAAGCCTTTAAAAAAGCCAAAGTTCTTCCTATCTTCAAATCTGGAGATTCCTCTGATCCCTCAAATTACCGGCCCATATCAATTCTACCAATACTGTCAAAACCCCTGGAAAGGCATCTCAAACTTCACATGCAATCTCATTTTTATTAAATATGACTTATTTTACAGCAATCAAAATGGATTCAGGGAAAAACATTCTTGCCACACAATGCTCACTAACATTATAGAAGAATGGCACCTTAATATTAACAATGACGTATTCACTGGTTCACTTTTTGTAGATTTTGCAAAAGCCTTTGACACTATAGATCACACCCTTCTTTTAACAAAACTTTCTTTGTATGGCTTACATTCCAACTCTGTCAACCTGATAGCAAACTTCCTTAACAATAGAACTCAGACAGTGACCCAAGATTTTGTAATGTCATCGCTTATGCCCATCAAATATGGAGTACCCCAAGGATCGGTATTAGGGCCTATCTTATTCTCAATTTATATAAATGATTTACCCCTCCACCTAAAATCCCAATGCGAACTCTTTGCTGACGATACAACCCTTCACGCAAAAGATGGAAATCCAAACAACGTATGCATCTTCCTCCAAAAGGACATAGATAACCTTACAACATGGACAGAAAAGAATAACATGGCAATTCATCCTAGTAAATCTAAATTCATGTTAATAACTACTCGACAAAAAAGACAAAACTTAAAAGATAATCTGCCTAAACTCAAAATTTATTTATGACAGTCTTCTTGAAGAAGTAGATTCATGTAAATTACTGGGTGTAACTATTGATAACAATTTATCATGGTCTAAGCACATCTCTGTCATTTGTAAAAAAATAGCTAAGAAAGTATTCCAACTTAATAGAATAAAGCATTTCCTAGATGATCATACACGAAAACTCTTTTTTAATGCATATATTCAGCCCGAAATAGATTATGCTTCTACGTGTTGGGATCTTGCTAGCGAAAACTGCTTAAAGCCGCTAAAAAGACTCTACAAGCGCGCTCTTAAAATTGTTCTTCTTAAGTCTTCTTCCCTACAAAATAATGATTATAAGGAACTAGGCATTCTTCCAATAGATTCTAAGTTGAACCTTAATAAAGCTGTTTTCATGTACAAAATTATGCATAAACTGACACCAACCTACTTATGCAAACGATTTCCTATTACTAACATTCGAAACAAAAGTAAAGTATATATTCCTCGCCCCAGAACAAACCTGTTTATGACCTCCCTTGCCTACTCTGGTAGCAAACTGTGGAATGATATGGAAAATATCAATACAAATATAGCAAGTGTCTCATCTTTTAAGAGAACATACCATAAACACCTCTTAAACAAGCTCTAAATGATCATATTTATTTCACTTCCATATCTATTGGTGTTGCAAAACAACGACTTACTAAAATATTCGTGCTCATAACAATTACAACAAGTAATTAGTACATGTATGCATTAATTATGAGCATACTTGCTACAATGTTTTTGCTTCCTGTACGCCGCGGATTAAGTAACTCTGTGATGTATTTTCTTTTCTGTACTTAGAGTGTGTGTGTGTGTGTGTGTGTGTGTGTGTGTGTGTGTGTGTGTGTGTGTGTGTGTGTGTGTGTGTGTGTGTGTGTGTGTGTGTGTGTGTGTGTGTGTGTGTGAGTGTGTGTGTGTGTGTGTGTGTGTGTGTGTGTGTGTGTGTGTGTGTGTGTGTGTGTGTATGTATGTGTGTGTGGTCTATGATATTTGAATTTTGTTAAATGATGTTTGTATTTTTGCTTGATCTTGAAAATTTAATGTGTTTTTCCCCATTTTTGCTTATTTGCATTGTTTCTTGTTTTCTTGTTATTTGATAGTCATGGTTTGTTTTTTTCCTCCTTGAGGGCATGGTGTAAAGAAGCGAAAGCTTATCTGTTTACCCTCATTAAAAACATTCGTATTCGTATTCGTATTCGTATTCGTATTCGTATTCGTATTCGTATTCGTATTCTCTCTCTCTCTCTCTCTCTCTCTCTCTCTCTCTCTTCTTCTCTCTCTCTCTCTCTCCTCTCTCTCCTCTCTCTCTCTCTCTCTCTCTCTCTCTCTCTCTCTCTCTGTCATAATAACCTTTTGGTTAATTACATTAACAAATTGTTCAAATTGGTCTCTCTCTATCTGTTTCTCCTCCTCCCTCCCTCTCCCTCCCCTCTCTCTATCTATCTCCTCTCCCTAGTCTCTCCCTCCCTCCCTCTCTCCCTCCCCTCTCCTCTATCCTATCTATCCCTCTCCCTAGTCTCTCCCTCCCTCCTCTCTCCCTCCCCTCTCTCTATCCCTCTCTATCCCTCTCCCTAGTCTCTCCCTCCCTCCCCTCTCTCTATCCCCTCTATCCCTCTCCCTAGTCTCCCTCTCCTCCTCTCCATCCCTCATCCCTCCCCTCTCTCTCCCTCTCTCTCCCTTCCTCCCTCTCTCCCTCCTCATCCCTCCCTCTCTCCCTCTCCCTCTCTCTATCCCTCTCCCTAGTCTCTCCCTCCCTCCCTCTCCCTAGTCCCTCCCTCTCTATCCCTCTCCCTAGTCTCTCCCTCCCTCCCTCCCTCTCCCTCCCCTCTCTCTATCCCTCTCCCTAGTCTCTCTCTCCCTCCCTCCCTCCCTCTCCCTCCCCTCTCTCTATCCCTCTCTATCCCTCTCCCTAGTCTCTCCCTCCCTCCCCCTCCCCCCTTTAAAGCCCAGACGGTGATTTCCTGTCAGTGTTGTTCGGTCCATTGACCCAGTGGAACTCACAATGACAGGGGAGGGGGGGGGGGGGGGGTAGCTGTGCAGGGAAAGAGGGGGAGGAGAAAGTGAATGCAAGGAAACAAAGGGAAAATAGAATGAAGACAAAAAAAGAGAGAAAGAAAGAAAGAAATTAGAAGAACAGCCTCTAAACACAACGAAGGAATGAAGAAGTAGGAGAAAGAAAGAAAGAAAGAAAGAAAGAAAAGAAAGAAAGAAAAGACAGTAAGAAAGCAAAAAGAAAGACAGAAAAAAAAGAGAAAAAAAAAGAAAGAAGAGGAAATAAAGGAACAAAGAAATTAGAAGAACGACACTAAACGCAAAGAAAGAAAGAAAGAAAAGAAATATGGAAAGAAAGAAAGAAAGAAAGAGAACGAACGAACGAACGAAAGGAAGAAAAACATATGAAGAAACGAGGAGAACGCTACTAAACACAATCCTCATCCTGTCTGTAAGAACAATCTCAGGGTGTCGCACTGGCAAACATTGTGTCCCCGTCTCTGTGTGCCCTCAATTTCAGCTCTATGTGTCCCCGTCTCTATGTGTCCCCGTCCCTGTGTGTCCCCGTCTCTGTGTGACCCAATTTCGTCTATGTGTGTCCCCGTCTTTATGTGTCCCCGTCTCTGTGTGTCCCCGTCTCTGTGTGCCCCAAATTTCGTCTGTGTGTCCCCGTCTGTGTGTGTCCCCAATTTCGTCTCTATGTGTCCCCGTCTCTATGTGTCCCCGTCTCTATGTGTCCCTAATGTCGTCACTATGTGTCCCCAATTTCGTCTCTATGTGCCCCCAATTTCGTCTCTATGTGTCCCCGTCTCTGTGTGCCCCCAATTTCGTCTCTATGTGTCCCCGTCTCTGTGTGTCCCCCTCTGTGTGTTCGTCTCTGTGTGTCCCCAATTTCGTCTCTGTGTGTCCCCAATTTCGTCTCTGTGTGTCCCCGTCTCTGTGTGTCCCCAATTTCGTCTCTATATGTCCCCGTCTCTGTGTGTCCCCAACTTCGTCTCTGTGTGTCCCCGTCTCTATATGTCCCCGTCTCTGTGTGTCCCCAATTTCGTCTCGGTGTGTCCCCGTCTCTATATGTCCCCGTCTCTGTGTGTCCCCATTTTCGTCTCGGTGTGTCCCCGTCTATATATGTCCCCGTCTCTGTGTGTCCCCAATTTCGTCTCGGTGTGTCCCCGTCTCTATATGTCCCCGTCTCTGTGTGTCCCCAATTTCGTCTCTGTGTGTCCCCGTCTATATATGTCTCCAATGT
This sequence comes from Phymorhynchus buccinoides, assembly GCA_017654935.2. Lineage (NCBI taxonomy): Eukaryota > Metazoa > Mollusca > Gastropoda > Neogastropoda > Raphitomidae > Phymorhynchus > Phymorhynchus buccinoides. The sequence goes on from JAGGCT020004135.1 coordinate 54,360, forward strand.
CCGTCTCTGTGTCCCCAATTCGTCGGTGTGTCCCCGTCTCTATATGTCCCCGTCTCTGTGTGTCCCCGTCTCTATGTGTCCCCGTCTCTATGTGTCCCCGTCTCTGTGTGTCCCCATCTGTCTGTATGTGGGAGAGAAGTCTCTATGTGTCCCCGTCTCTATGTCCCCACCCCGTCTCTGTGGGTCCCCCCGTCTCTGTCTGGTGTGCCCCCAGAGACGAGGTCTGTATGAGAGACCCCCCATAAGACACGAGGGCATATACCCCCCCGTCTCTGTGTGCCCCCAATTTCGTCTGTATGTGTCACCCCTGTCTCTATGTGTCCCCGTCTCTGTGTGCTCCCAATTTCGTCTGTATGTGTCCCTGTCTCTATGTGTCCCCGTCTCTGTGTGCTCCCAGACACAGAGACGGGGGCACACAGAGACAGGGGCACACAGCTAATGGGGGCACACAGCTATAGACATCATAGAGACGAGGACATGTTAGAGACCAGGACATAAGACACGAGGGCATATACAGACGGAGACACACAGAGAGAGGGACATACAGAGAGAGAGGACATACAGAGAGGGACATACAGAGAGAGGGACATACAGAGAGAGGGATATAGGAGAGGGACAGAGAGAGAGGGACATACAGAGAGAGGGACATACAGAGAGAGGGACATACAGAGAGAGGGACATACAGAGAGAGGGACATACAGAGAGAGGGACATACAGAGAGAGGGACATACAGAGAGAGGGACATACAGAGAGAGGGACATACAGAGAGAGGGACATAGAGAGAGAGGGACATACAGAGAGAGGGACATACAGAGAGAGGGACATACAGAGAGAGGGACATACAGAGAGAGGGACATACAGAGAGAGGGACATACAGAGAGAGGGACATACAGAGAGAGGGACATACAGAGAGAGGGACATACAGAGAGAGGGACATACAGAGAGAGGGACATACAGAGAGAGGGACATACAGAGAGAGGGACATACAGAGAGAGGGACATACAGAGAGAGGGACATACAGAGAGAGGGACATAGAGAGAGAGACGGGAGATACATAGAGAGGGACATACAGAGAGAGGGACATACAGAGAGAGGGACATACAGAGAGAGGGACATACAGAGAGAGGGACATACAGAGAGAGGGACATACAGAGAGAGGGACATACAGAGAGGGACATACAGAGAGAGGGACATACAGAGAGAGGGACATACAGAGAGAGGGACATACAGAGAGAGGGACATACAGAGAGAGGGACATACAGAGAGAGGGACATACAGAGAGAGGGACATACAGAGAGAGGGACATACAGAGAGAGGGACATACAGAGAGAGGGACATACAGAGAGAGGGACATACAGAGAGAGGGACATACAGAGAGAGAGACACACAGAGAGAGGGACATAGAGAGAGGGACATACAGAGAGAGGGACATACAGAGAGAGGGACATAGAGAGAGAGGGACATACAGAGAGAGGGACATACAGAGAGAGAGAGAGGGACATACAGAGAGAGGGACATACAGAGAGAGGGACATAGAGAGAGGGGGACATACAGAGAGAGGGGACATACAGAGAGAGGGACATACATAGAGAGGGATACAGAGAGAGGGACATACAGAGAGAGGGACATACAGAGAGAGGGACATAGAGAGAGGGACATTATAGAGAGAGGGACATACAGAGAGAGGGACATACAGAGAGAGGGACATACAGAGAGAGAGGGACATACAGAGAGAGGGACATACAGAGAGAGGGACATACAGAGAGAGGGACATACAGAGAGAGGGACATTAGAGAGGGACATACAGAGAGAGGGACATACAGAGAGAGGGACATACAGAGAGAGGGACATACAGAGAGAGGGACATACAGAGAGAGGGACATACAGAGAGAGGGACATACAGAGAGAGGGACATACAGAGAGAGGGACATACAGAGAGAGGGACATACAGAGAGAGGGACATACAGAGAGAGGGACATACATAGAGAGGGACATACAGAGAGAGGGACATACAGAGAGAGGGACATACAGAGAGAGAGAGGGACATACAGAGAGAGGGACATACAGAGGGAGAGAGGGACATACAGAGAGAGGGACATACATACAGAGAGAGGGACACATACAGAGAGAGGGACATACAGAGAGAGGGACATACATAGAGAGGGACATACAGAGAGAGGGACATACATAGAGAGGGACATACAGAGAGAGGGACATACATAGAGAGGGACATACAGAGAGAGGGACATACATAGAGAGGGACATACAGAGAGAGGGACATACAGAGAGAGGGACATACAGAGAGAGGGACATACAGAGAGAGGGACATACAGAGAGAGGGACATACAGAGAGAGGGACATACAGAGAGAGGGACATACAGAGAGAGACATATAGAGGAGGGACATACAGAGAGAGGGACATACAGAGAGAGGGACATACAGAGAGAGGGACATACAGAGAGAGGGACATACAGAGAGACAGAGAGGGACATACAGAGAGAGGGAGGGACATACAGAGAGAGGGACATACAGAGAGAGGGACATACAGAGAGAGGGACATACAGAGAGAGGGACATACAGAGAGAGGGACATACAGAGAGAGGGACATAGAGAGAGAGGGACATACAGAGAGAGAGAGAGAGAGGGACATACAGAGAGAGGGACATACAGAGAGAGGGACATACAGAGAGAGGGACATACAGAGAGAGGGACATACAGAGAGAGGGACATACAGAGAGAGGGAGAGAGGGACATACAGAGAGAGGGACATACATAGAGAGGGACATACAGAGAGAGGGACATACAGAGAGAGGGACATACAGAGAGAGGGACATACAGAGAGAGGGACATACAGAGAGAGAGGGACATACAGAGAGAGGGACATACAGAGAGAGGGACATACAGAGAGAGGGACATACAGAGAGAGGGACATACAGAGAGAGGGACATACAGAGAGAGGGACATACAGAGAGAGGGACATACACAGAGAGAGGGACACACAGAGAGAGGGACATACAGAGAGAGGGACATACAGAGAGAGGGACATACAGAGAGAGGGACATACAGAGAGAGGGACATACAGAGAGAGGGACAGGGACATACAGAGAGAGGGACATACAGAGAGAGGGACATACAGAGAGAGGGACATACAGAGAGAGGGACATACAGAGAGAGGGACATACAGAGAGAGGGACATAGAGAGAGAGAGGGACATACAGAGAGAGGGACATACAGAGAGAGGGACATACAGAGAGAGGGACATACAGAGAGAGGGACATACAGAGAGAGGGACATACAGAGGGAGAGAGAGGGACATACAGAGAGAGGGACATACAGAGAGAGGGACATACAGAGAGAGGGACATACAGAGAGAGGGACATACAGAGAGAGGGACATACAGAGAGAGGGACATACAGAGAGAGGGACATACAGAGAGAGGGACATACAGAGAGAGGGACATACAGAGAGAGGGACATACAGAGAGAGGGACATACAGAGAGAGGGACATACAGAGAGAGGGACATACAGAGAGAGGGACATACAGAGAGAGGGACATACAGAGAGAGGGACATACAGAGAGAGGGACATACAGAGAGAGGGACATACAGAGAGAGGGACATACAGAGAGAGGGACATACAGAGAGAGGGACATACAGAGAGAGGGACATACAGAGAGAGGGACATACAGAGAGAGGGACATACAGAGAGAGGGACATACAGAGAGAGGGACATACAGAGAGAGGGACATACAGAGAGAGGGACATACAGAGAGAGGGACATACAGAGAGAGGGACATACAGAGAGAGGGACATACAGAGAGAGGGACATACAGAGAGAGGGACATACAGAGAGAGGGACATACAGAGAGAGGGACATACAGAGAGAGGGACATACAGAGAGAGGGACATACAGAGAGAGGGACATACAGAGAGAGGGACATACAGAGAGAGGGACATACAGAGAGAGGGACATACAGAGAGAGACATACAGGGAGGGACATACAGAGAGAGGGACATACAGAGAGAGGGACATACAGAGAGAGGGACATACAGAGAGAGGGACATACAGAGAGAGGGACATACAGAGAGAGGGACATACAGAGAGAGGGACATACAGAGAGAGGGACATACAGAGAGAGGGACATACAGAGAGAGGGACATACAGAGAGAGGGACATACAGAGAGAGGGACATACATAGAGAGGGACATAGAGAGAGGGACATACAGAGAGAGGGACATACAGAGAGAGGGACATACAGAGAGAGGGACATACATAGAGAGGGACATACAGAGAGAGGGACATACAGAGAGAGGGACATACAGAGAGAGGGACATACAGAGAGAGGGACATACAGAGAGAGGGACATACAGAGAGAGGGACATACAGAGAGAGGGACATACAGAGAGAGGGACATACAGAGAGAGGGACATACAGAGAGAGGGACATACAGAGAGAGGGACATACAGAGAGAGGGACATACAGAGAGAGGGACATACAGAGAGAGGGACATACAGAGAGAGGGACATACAGAGAGAGGGACATACAGAGAGAGGGACATACAGAGAGAGGGACATACAGAGAGAGGGACATACAGAGAGAGGGACATACAGAGAGAGGGACATACAGAGAGAGGGACATACAGAGAGAGGGACATACAGAGAGAGGGACATACAGAGAGAGGGACATACAGACACAGGGACATATATATATATGGAGACGAGGACATAGAGACTGGGAGACATCTTTTTGGGGGGTATTTGGTATATCCTAGTCACAGAGGCTTATTTCTGTAAAATTCGGGCTGCTCTCCCGAGGAGAGCGCGTCACCACAAGTGCAGCGCCTACCCCTTTTCTTTCTTCTTTTTTTTTTTTTTTGGGGGGGCACAGGGTGAGGAGGCCAGATGTGTGGACGCACTTGGAAAACCTAGCTATTAATTTGGCCGTACCAGGCAGCGGGATTTCTCCCTGCTCTTACCGATGTTCAACTGCCGTGGGATTTTTACGTGCGCAAAGCGCACGGGTCAGACCAGGTTTAAGTCCCCATCCGAAGGACTGGATATTCAGTTCGATGATCCTGTCAAACTAGAAAGAAAGGGCGAGGGTGGGATTCGAACCCGGATCACTCACGTTGCAGTCACGCACTACATTTGGCAGGCGGACGTCTTAACCACTCTGCCACCTTTCTCACGAGGGCATCGAGACAGTGACACAATGACGGGACCACACAGAGGCAGGGACATTTAGAGATGGGGGCACATCGTCGGCTACTGATCCAGTCACACACAAACGGACATGTAGAGATGGGGGCACATCGTCGGCTACTGATCCAGTCACACACAAACGGACATGTAGAGATGGGGGCACATCGTCGGCTACTGATCCAGTTACACGCAAACGGACATGTAGAGATGGGGGCACATCGTCGGCTACTGATCCAGTCACACACAAACGGACATGTAGAGATGGGGGCACATCGTCGGCTACTGACCCAGTCACACACAAACGGGCATGTAGAGATGGGGGCACATCGTCGGCTACTGATCCAGTCACACACAAACGGACATGTAGAGATGGGGGCACATCGTCGGCTACTGACCCAGTCACACACAAACGGGCATGTAGAGATGGGGGCACATCGTCGGCTACTGACCCAGTCACACACAAACGGACATGTAGAGATGGGGGCACATCGTCGGCTACTGATCCAGTCACACACAAACGGACATGTAGAGATGGGGGCACACCGTCGGCTACTGACCCAGTCACACACAAACGGACATGTAGAGATGGGGGCATACCGTCGGCTACTGACCCAGTCACACACAAACGGACATGTAGAGATGGGGGCACACCGTCGGCTACTGACCCAGTCACACACAAACGGACATGTAGAGATGGGGGCATACCGTCGGCTACTGACCCAGTCACACACAAACGGACATGTAGAGATGGGGGCACACCGTCGGCTACTGACCCAGTCACACACAAACGGACATGTAGAGACAGTTTGTGTCGAGTAGATACAGAGAAGAAGAGAGAGAGGCTTCGTTTTTCATCGTTGTTGTTTTTGCTGTTTTTAGTGGTGGTGGTGTTACTGTAGTAGTAGTAGTAGTAGTAGTAGTAGTAGTAGTAGTAGTAGTAGTAGTAGTAGTAGTAGGAGTAGTAGCAAAGCCTCTCTTGAGGGAGCTGCACTGGCTTCCCGTTCGAGCCCGTATCGAATACAAAATTGCCACCCTCTGTTTTCGATGCCTCCACGATCTTGCTCCCTCCTATCTTTC
>JAGGCT020004135.1:93137-105637 GCA_017654935.2 Phymorhynchus buccinoides
CACTTCTTTTCAAGGAGAGAGAGACAATCAAACAAGAAGAAGAAGAAGTTGTGAAGAATAAGAAGAAGAAGAAGAAGAAGAAGAAGAAGAAGAAGAAGAAGAAGAAGAAGAAGAGGAAGAAAAAACAAGAAAAAGAAGAAACAAAGAATGCTATGCGTACTGAAGATAAAAGTGGTAAAAGTTCAAAAAGTGCATACAAAAGTATGAACACGCTGTAGGGTATAAAGTAGGTATTTCAATGGAAATACTATGCAATTGTTTCATTAAGCGTAAAATATAAGCAGACCTTCTACCCCCCTCCCCCCTCAGAGGCATTTTGCTTGGGGGCAGAAGGGTGTTTCGATTTAGTAGTTCTACTACTACATTATACTATGCTGTGGGACATAACGGTACAAACGGTTCATATTCTTCCCAGATATATGTTATTTCTATCAGAACTGATTAAAAGTTTCAGTATTATGCAAGAACACGTAGGAGTTTGCACAATCCACTGTGCAGTACCGGTGCCATTACTCGTCTGGGTTTTGTTTTTCATCTAAATAATAATTAATAATAATCAATAATGCTTATATGGCGCATAATCTTGCTAAGCAACTCAATGCGTTTTCCACTCACCATTCGTACAAACATTTCTAACAAACTGGCTCACGTATCCTCACCATACATCTCTATGAAATGAATACATTAGAGAAGGAATAGCATTCATTAAAAAAACCGCACTGCATATAATCATAGCACAACACACTAACACACACGTCCCTCCCTACACCCTACAGATGTTCGGTTTTGTCGTGTCGCTTAGAAGGAATGGAAGACCGTGTAGCGTCTTCCGACCTGAAACAGGCACGTGTGGGACATTTGTAACCATAACAATAGTGGGACGGTCCGGGAGGTACTGCACTACCAGGAAAACACCGATGTGTTTTGTTTAATAATCAAGCAAGATATGAAGAAAGCACAATGCAATGCACGTGTACGTTGTTGCTCAGCCAGTGGGTTCGCTATAACATTGGTCAGAAGGAGATCGATGCTTCTGGTTGACTGGATAGCAGTCGGCTTCAGTGGGGCTTACCCATGCACACAATCCTGCTAACCGTCCAATACGGTGCTCTCTGCTTGGCCTAGACAACCACAAGGACGCTGGTTGGTTGGCTGACCTGGACAATCAACTTCAGGTGGAATCTAGCTAGGACAACTATAAACCATATAATATATGGATGGCTTGGAGTCCAAACGGACTATTTATTACAAAAAAACTAATAACTGCAGAAATATAAAAAGGGATTTTTGCTTTTTATATTTTGAGCAGTCTTTTTTTTATACAAGCTATTAGTTTTCGTAATAAGTTCAATAATATGCAATGGACTATCAAAAGATAGTCCTTTTTGTCTCCAAGTCATCAATATGCTGTCCTAACTAGATTTCATCTTAACTTGAATTTGTAAAAACAAACCTGAACAAGCCGGAGTGTGGCTGCGAATTGGAATTCGGAATGAGCGGCGTGGGAGCAACATCACTGTACGGCCCAGAAGATGGGACAGCAACAACAAAAAAGTACAAAGAAAGAAAACGGCTCCTAGTAGTCCAGGTATGTGCGCACATCCGAGGTGCGAGACACCGGATCATTCCAGCTTTCAGTTGACCGTTGAATGCTTAGATGGCTTAGATTCCCCACGTTCATCCAGTTGACCACATCCCCATTTCTACCCCATCATTCAACATCCATTTGACCACATCCCCATTTCTACCCCATCATTCAACATCCAAAACAAACAAACAGACAGCAAAGGTAAATACAAGGAAAAGCACACAAAAAAAAGAAGAAAAAGGAAAAGCAAATTAATACGCCCCGATAACCGACGGACAAGCCCATTCTTGGATCCAGCATATCTGATTTCACCCTTCCTGGATTGATTAAGCAAGAAAAAATAGAGTAAAGAAACACACGTAAAAAAGTCATTGAAATTATAAATGAATCAAGAAGGAAGAAAAGTTAGATTGTGAATGTGTGTGCGTGTGTGTGTGTGTGTGTGTGTGTGTGTGTGTGTGTGTGTGTGTGTGTGTGTGTGTGCGTGTGCGTGTGTGTGTGCGTGTGTGTGTGTGTGTGTGTGTGTGTGTGTGTGTGTGTGTGTGTGTGTGTATGTGCGCGCGCGCGTGCGTGCGTGCGTGCGTGCGTGCGTGCGTGCGAATCATGTACACTGTCATATGTTTTATTTGTCTTTTGTGGAAAAGGAAAGAGAGAGAGGGGTGGGGGGGGGGGGGGGGGGGGGGGGGGGGGGGGGAGAGAACAGGGTAAAATGCTAACACTGGCAAAAAACAAAACAATCACATGTCGGCATTGAGGAAGCGAATGAAAAGATGGCCAGCAAAGATATGTGTTTGGAATTCTGTTAAGCACTTCGGCTGCTGTCACGTTTTGTTGTTTGCGTAGTCAAGGCTAAAAGAAATGTATTGTCCTTGCATAGCTAACAAAAGTTTGTGCAAAGCTTTATAATTAAAAAAAAGTTGTAAGAATGAAAGAGAAAAATGATCGAGTTTGCTGCAACTAGAAAAGGGTCGAGCAAATTATTCTGTATAATTATGCGCATACGCTTTGATTCAAGTATTTATACATCATACTTTAAAACCAAATAACATTTCAAATTACAAACCAAATAAAAGTGATGGTTATGGGATTTAAAATGTTAATGAGTACGGACATTAGAATGTATACGGACTTTTAAACGCATAACGATTCGGCTTCGGCTTTGTCTTCGTGCTTGTGATAAAAAAGTGACGGTTATTTTGTGTTGTTTAACATGTTGATGAGAACTAGGTACTATGTAGATTGGAATGTCGTGGGAACAGTGGCCAGTTTGTTCAGTGGTCTGTGAGAAAAGACAGATTCGTATGGGTTGACATTGACCAGCCCCTCTATGTTTCCATGTCTCTATGTGTCACTCTCACTGTGACCCGTCTCTATTGTGTCCCCGTCTCTATATCACATGCCCCTCCCCCGAGTGTGTGTCCCTGCATTGATGCGTTATATTGGCTTAGGATTAGGGTTTGGGTAAAGGACAGCTAAATATGGACAAATATAAAACCGGGAAACATAGACACAGGGACGTATGCTGTTTTAAAATAATGTACAAAATGTGATGAATTGATGAACAATCTTTTTATACCATTAAGAAACAAATCCGATTATTCAATTGATGGAAATAGAAGTGATTTAGTGAAATATAAGTGATTTAATAAAATAGAAGTGATTTAGTGAAATGTAAGTGATTTAATGAAATAGAAGTGATTTAATGAAATAGAAGTGATTTAATGAAATAGAAGTGATTTAATGATATATAAGTGATTTAATGAAATAGAAGTGATTTAATGATATATAAGTGATTTAATGAAATAGAAGTGCTACCAACAAGAAATATTAACATTCATTTATGATTGTTTTAAAGAAAGAGAAAATAATAGGCCCACTAAGCAAAGATCATGGGATCAATGTTCCTCTTTTGCATCTTTTACATCTGAAAATATAAGATGTGTTATATTTAGTTTAAATTGTTTTGTGCCAAATACGTCTACTGTGCTTTACTTCTAAGGCAATATACAGCTGTTCTGTTCTGTTCTGTTTTAGAGAAGGGGACATATAGAGACAGGGACACATAGAGACAGGGACACATAGAGACGGGGACATATAGAGACAGTGACACAAAGAGACGGGGACACATAGAGACGGGGACATATAGAGACAGGGACATATAGAGACAGGGACACATAGAGACGGGGACACATAGAGACAGTGACACATAGAGACGGGGAACATATAGAGACAGTGACACAAAGAGACGGGGACACATAGAGACGGGGACATATAGAGACAGGGACATATAGAGACAGGGACACATAGAGACGGGGACACACAGAGACGGGGACACATAGAGACGGGGACACATAGAGACGGGGACATATAGAGACAGTGACACAAAGAGACGGGGACACATAGAGACGGGGACATATAGAGACAGGGACATATAGAGACAGGGACATATAGAGACAGGGACACATAGAGACGGGGACACACAGAGACGGGGACACATAGAGACGGGGACACATAGAGACGCGGACATATAGAGACAGGGACACATAGAGACAGGGACACATAGAGACAGGGACATATAGAGACAGGGACACATAGAGACAGGGACACATAGAGACGGGGACACATAGAGACAGTGACACATAGAGACAGGGACACATAGAGACAGGGATATATAGAGACGGGGACACATAGAGACAGGGACACATAGAGACAGGGACACATAGAGACAGGGACACATAGAGACAGGGACACATAGAGACAGGGACATATAGAGACAGGGACATATAGAGACAGGGACATATAGAGACAGGGGACACATAGAGACAGGGACACATAGAGACAGGGACACATAGAGACAGGGACACATAGAGACAGGGACATATAGAGACAGGGACATATAGAGACAGGGACACATAGAGACAGGGACATATAGAGACAGGGACATATAGAGACAGGGACACATAGAGACAGGGACACATAGAGACAGGGACACATAGAGACAGGGACATATAGAGACAGGGACATATAGAGACAGGGACACATAGAGACAGGGACACATAGAGACAGGGACATATAGAGACAGGGATATATAGAGACAGGGGACACATAGAGACAGGGACACATAGAGACAGGGACACATAGAGACAGGGACACATAGAGACAGGGACACATAGAGACAGGGACACATAGAGACAGGGACACATAGAGACAGGGACATATAGAGACAGGGACACATAGAGACAGGGACACATAGAGACAGGGACACATAGAGACAGGGACACATAGAGACAGGGACACATAGAGACAGGGACACATAGAGACGGGGACAAATAGAGACAGGGACACATAGAGACAGGGACATATAGAGACAGGGACACATAGAGACAGGGACCCATAGAGACAGGGATATATAGAGACAGGGACATATAGAGACAGGGACATATAGAGACAGGGACATATAGAGACAGGGACACATAGAGACAGGGACACATAGAGACAGGGACACATAGAGACAGGGACACATAGAGACAGGGACATATAGAGACAGGGACATATAGAGACAGGGACACATAGAGACAGGGACATATAGAGACAGGGATATATAGAGACAGGGACACATAGAGACAGGGACACATAGAGACAGGGACACATAGAGACAGGGACATATAGAGACAGGGATATATAGAGACAGGGACACATAGAGACAGGGACACATAGAGACAGGGACATATAGAGACAGGGATATATAGAGACAGGGACACATAGAGACAGGGACACATAGAGACAGGGACACATAGAGACGGGGACATATAGAGACAGGGGCACATAGAGACAGGGACACATAGAGACAGGGACATATAGAGACAGGGACATATAGAGACAGGAACACATAGAGATAGGGACATATAGAGACAGGGACACATAGAGACGGGGATATATAGAGACAGGGACACATAGAGACAGGGACACATAGAGACGGGGACACATAGAGACAGGGACACATAGAGACAGGGACATATAGAGACGGGGACACATAGAGACGGGGACATATAGAGACAGGGACACATAGAGACAGGGACACATAGAGACAGGGACACATAGAGACAGGGACACATAGAGACAGGGACACATAGAGACAGGGACATATAGAGACAGGGACACATAGAGACGGGGACACATAGAGACAGGGACACATAGAGACGGGGACATATAGAGACAGGGACACATAGAGACAGGGGACACATAGAGACAGGGACACATAGAGACAGGGACACATAGAGACAGGGACACATAGAGACAGGGACACATAGAGACAGGGACACATAGAGACAGGGACATATAGAGACAGGGACACATAGAGACAGGGACATATAGAGACAGGGACACATAGAGACAGGGACACATAGAGAAGGGGACATATAGAGACAGGGGACACATAGAGACAGGGACATATAGAGACAGGGACATATAGAGACAGGGACACATAGAGACGGGGACATATAGAGACAGGGACACATAGAGACAGGGACACATAGAGACAGGGACATATAGAGACAGGGACACATAGAGGCAGGGACACATAGAGAAAGGGACATATAGAAACAGGGACACACAGAGACAGGGACACATAGAGACGGGGACACATAGAGGCAGGGACATATAGAGACAGGGACACATAGAGACGGGGACATATAGAGACAGGGACACATAGAGACAGGGACACATAGAGACAGGGACATATATATACAGGGACATATAGAGAGGGGGACACATAGAGACAGGGACATATAGAGACAGGGACACATAGAGACAGGGACATATAGAGACAGGGACACATAGAGACAGGGACATATAGAGACAGGGACATATAGAGACAGGGACATATAGAGACAGGGACATATAGAGACAGGGACACATAGAGACGGGGACATAATTTTTATAGAGACAGGGACATATAGACACATGGACACAAAGAGACGGGGACATATAGAGACAGGGACACATAGAGACGTGGACATATAGAGACAGGGACACAAAGAGACGGGGAGATAATGAAGACGAACTGGGCATCACACAGACAGACGAATGAATTTCACGAGAATCATGCCTCATAAATGTCAAATCGCATCGTATTGGGATCGAATCGTATGCGTGATATATATGGACACATAGGGACAGGGATACAGACAGACGAGGGCAGTTGGTAGCCACCCACACTGATCGTCTGACTGAAGGCCACAGAGGGACACATAGGGACAGAGATACAGAGAGAGACGAGGGCAGCTGGTAGCCACCCACACTGATCGTCTGACTGAAGGCCACAGAGGGACACATAGGGACAGAGATACAGAGAGAGACGAGGGCAGCTGGTAGCCACCCACACTGATCGTCTGACTGAAGGCCACAGAGGGAGACATAGGGACAGAGATACAGAGAAAGACGAGGGCAGCTCGTAGCCACCCACACTGATCGTCTGACTGAAGGCCACAGAGGGAGACATAGGGACAGAGATACAGAGAGAGACGAGGGCAGCTCGTAGCCACCCACACTGATCGTCTGACTGAAGGCCACAGAGGGACACATAGGGACAGAGATACAGAGAGAGACGAGGGCAGCTCGTAGCCACCCACACTGATCGTCTGACTGAAGGCCACAGAGGGACACATAGGGACAGGGATACAGAGAGAGACGAGGGCAGCTCGTAGCCACCCACACTGATCGTCTGACTGAAGGCCACAGAGGGAGACATAGGGACAGGGATACAGAGAGAGACGAGGGCAGCTCGTAGCCACCCACACTGATCGTCTGACTGAAGGCCACAGAGGGACACATAGGGACAGGGATACAGAGAGAGACGAGGGCAGCTCGTAGCCACCCACACTGATCGTCTGACTGAAGGCCACAGAGGGACACATAGGGACAGGGATACAGAGAGAGACGAGGGCAGCTCGTAGCCACCCACACTGATCGTCTGACTGAAGGCCACAGAGGGAGACATAGGGACAGGGATACAGAGAGAGACGAGGGCAGCTCGTAGCCACCCACACTGATCGTCTGACTGAAGGCCACAGAGGGACACATAGGGACAGGGATACAGAGAGAGACGAGGGCAGCTCGTAGCCACCCACACTGATCGTCTGACTGAAGGCCACAGAGGGACACATAGGGACAGGGATACAGAGAGAGACGAGGGCAGCTCGTAGCCACCCACACTGATCGTCTGACTGAAGGCCACAGAGGGACACATAGGGACAGGGATACAGAGAGAGACGAGGGCAGCTCGTAGCCACCCACACTGATCGTCTGACTGAAGGCCACAGAGGGACACATAGGGACAGGGATACACAGAGAGACGAGGGCAGCTCGTAGCCACCCACACTGATCGTCTAGGCCCGGCCACACTTCATACGATTCGATTCAATACAATCCAATTTTGACATGTGTGTGTGTGTGTGTGTGTGTGTGTGTGTGTGCGTGTGCGTGTGCGTGTGCGTGCGCGTGTGCGTGCGCGCGCGCGTGTGCGTGTGTGTGCGAAGCAATGTTTGACATTCTCATATTTTCTAATGCGTTTTTGGGTGGTTGGGTGGGGGATTATTCATTTATTTGTTTTTTTTATTGTAAGCGCTAAGGGCTTGTTTAAGAATACGCGCATATAATTGCTCATTATTATTATTATTATTATTATTATTATTATTATTATTATTATTATTGACGTAATATTACACTGTCTAAAAAATCTGATGAAATCATAATTATGTTCAACTTATTCATAGTCTCCCATACATGAATCTGATAAATAGAATTGAAACAAATGTATCGGACATGTTGTTCGATTCGTGGGTTGCGGTCCACATGAGTAAGGTGAACAAAAACAGTAGTTCTTTTTAGACGAAAGTATTTCATGTGATTCAAGATTCGCAGACATCGTCACAATCGAATCACCCTCGCATCGCATCGTATCTAGTGTGGCCGGCCCGGAAGTCCATGGACTTAGAAGAGTCTTTTCCCTAGGCCTTACATTCGCCGCTGACTGCATTAAGAGGCATGGAGCTGTCAGTCTGATGTGCTCTTCACGGTAACCCGTTACAATTCCCAGGAGTAAAGAGCAGAGGGTACTATCTTTGGGCAAAAAGACAAAATGTGACCCAGCACTACGAAAGGGACATTACGTCGCTGGGCTAGTTTCTCACAACATGCTTGCAAAGTCAAAATAACATTTGTTGTCAATTTTGAGTTATGGGTATTTTTGTGTTCTGTAACATCTTATCCTTCATATTTATAAAGGATAATCTTTAATGCGGTATCTAAATGGTCTTATAAGTGTTTCAACGCGAGTAGGTCAATACATTTTCTTCAGCTAGGCTAGACTTTAGACTGTGTTTTCTCAAAATGGCCGACGCTCACCCTACTAACTTTAAATGCTCATAACTCTGGCACGAAACAAGATACAAGAATGGTTCTTGTGTCAATAGAAAGCGAATTCTCTGATTTATCTCAGAATGGTCAGTTTGACGCTTACTGTCCCTTTCCTGGTGCTGGGTGGATCACAAATGTGCTCTCATATTTCAGTATTTCGTTTGTGACAGTAAACGTCGTGTGAACGTCGAGACTTATATGTCAGAAGATACTCTGGTAAAAGCCAGAAGGTACTACCCGCCTAGGCGCCTCCTTTCTTTATGTCGCGATAGGACATTCTGGGTTTGACCCCTGAAGACTGATAGTATGGATTCAGGCGTTGAGTCCTCGTTTGGTTCACTGGCTGGAGGCTGGAAGGTGATCGTCTGTGGCGTGTCTGGTTGTGCTGCTCTCTGGCTGTCTCTTCAGCTGCCTCAACCTCTTTGTCTCTATGTCTGTCTCTATGTCTGTCTGCATGTCTGTCTGTCCCTTTCTGTTTCTGTATCTATGTCTGTCTCTGTCTCTGTCTCTGTCTGTCTCTCTCTCTGTCTATGTACGTCTATGTCTGTGTCTCTTTCTATGTCTCTCTTTCAGTCTCTCTCTCTCTCTGTCTCTCACTCTTTCTCTGTCTTTCTCTGTCTCTCTGTCTCTGTCTCTCTCTCTCTCTCTCTCTCTCTCTCTCTCTCTCTCTCTCTCTCTCTCTCTCTCTCTCTCTCTCTCTCTCTCTCTCTCTCTCTCTCTCTCTCTCTCTCTCTCTCTCTCTCTCTCTCTCTCTCTCTCTCTCTCTCTCTCTCTCTCTCTCTCTCTCTCTCTCTCTCTCTCTCTCTCTCTCTCTCTCTCTCTCTCTCTCTCTGTGTCATTCTCTCTCTCTGTCTGTCTGTGTGTCTGTCTGTCTGTCTCTACATCTCTCTCTCTCTCTCTCTCTCTCTCTCTCTCTCTCTCTCTCTCTCTCTCTCTCTCTCTCTCTCTCTCTCTCAAACAAGCAAACATACAAGCAGACAAACAAACAAACGTACAAACAAACGCATAAACTAGCGCATGAAATCCCTAAGGGTGTAGGCGGAAGATATACAGAGAAGAGGCAGTTTTAATTGAGGTGAAGAAAAAACAATAATGATGACGTCAGAGCAGCGAGGCAGAACGTCACGTAATCGCTAATTACACGCGCCATTGGTCGTCTAATCAGGCTGGTGAATTAAGCCCCAACGATAGCAATAACACCACCACAAAATAACGGCGCTTCCCAATCTGTTTAGGGCTCACACACTTAAGCAACACCATATCTGAAGAAAAACAACAAAACGAATCATGCACACACATGTCTGCTTGTCTGCTTGTTTGTTTGTTGGCCTATTTGTTGTCATCTGGCCGTGTACATGCTGAGGTGTAGCATGATTGACTGAAGGAAACACATTGTATTATTTCAGTCGTTTGGGTCAAATGTTACATTTCTACATGTGTCCAGGAGAGTTGACACACACAGAGTGTAACATGATTTTCTCTTTGGGATATATTATAGTATATTTGAACTTGAACTTGAAGAAGAACAAAACAGATATGCCAAAGGGAGAGAGAGGGAGAGAGGGAGAGAGAGAGAGAGAGAGAGAGAGAGAGAGAGAGAGAGAGAGAGAGAGAGAGAGAGAGAGAGAGAGAGAGAGAGAGAGAGAGAGAGAGAGAGAGAGAGAGAGAGAGAGAGAGAGAGAGAGAGAGAGAGAGAGAGAGAGAAATAAACAACTGACAGAGAACAAAAGGACACAAACACAAAATGCAAGATTGGTAGATATGACACATTCAAAGCCCAAAGCCCCCAAAACACCGAGAAAGTCATCATTCTCTGTCCACGTCCTCACTCACCCCCAGTTAAATCAAAATCAGCCAACAAATATACAAGACAAAATAGAATAGAACACTGATATTTGACAGAGAGACTAGCTGCTTTCTAACGACCAAGACAGACTGAGAGGCCATGCGTTGTGAGCTGTCTCTCCTCGCTGGACAAAGGGCTGCAATGGTCCGTGGACCGTTCGGGTGGACAATGACATCACGGCTTGCATCACTGCTTTGACGTCATACCCTCATTCTATTCAATTCGTCCTCGACGTTTGCTTAGGGACTGGATGGTGATATCCCGTGGGCGATTGAAGCGTTCTGTCTTTTTTTTCTCTCTCCTTCTTTTCAGTTTGATGGGGTGGGGGTGGGGGTTAATAGATTGTTGTTTCGGGGAGGGGGTGGGGGGGTAAGCAATAGTTTAGAATGATATGTCGAGAAGGGGGATTTCGAAATAAAGTGTAATATATATATATATATATATATATATATATATACTCGGATGTTGAAATACAACAACACAAACAACAGCAGCAAGAGCAAACAAACAAACAAATGAAGAGTCTTGGTCAATACTTCACCCAACACCCCTATGAGAGCACAACCTTTCGATTTTAATATCTTGTTCAACAACATCTTTATAAATGGTAGCAATGATCACATGTGGAAACATAACAATAGGAATATTCATGCACCCATGCACACCCACCCACACAGACACTAACACATGAAGAGAGAGAGAGAGAGAGAGAGAGAGAGAGAGAGAGAGAGAGAGAGAGAGAGAGAGAGAGAGAGAGAGAGAGAGAGAGAGAGAGAGAGAGAGAGAGAAAGTCAAAGTCAAAGTCAAACATAAATTATGTTAATGCTTAGGCCTCTGGCCCATAATGACAAGAATAAACAAACAAATCGTGCAGTTTACATTTCAACAAGACACTGATTTCTAAGCACCAGAGCTTTGTTTATGAACAAACCTGTAATTACTTGCAAGCTTTCACAGGCTATTTGATGTAGGGAGAGTTTAATTTTAAACAAACATAGATGCCTGTAATATGAGATAGAGTGTGTGTGTGTGTGTGTGTGTGTGTGTGTGTGTGTGTGTGTGTGTGTGTGTGTGTGTGAGAGAGAGAGAGAGAGAGAGAGAGAGAGAGAGAGAGAGAGAGAGAGAGAGAGAGAGAGAGAGAGAGAGAGAGAGAGAGAGAGAGAGAGAGAAGAGCATAGAAGAGCAGAGACTATGTGACATAAGTATGAGTAGATATATAAGCATGGGAATTCATTTGCAGAGAGACAAAGCAAATGGAATGATAACAACTTTCAAAGAAAAGACTTCTGGTGACGAGAGCGGCAGACATACTGACAGACATGCAGACAAACAGACAAACAGAGGCAGGCAGAGAGAGAGGGACACAGAGACACAGACACAGACACAGAGACAAAGACACAAACAGTAAATCTTAAACACACTAGACCCAAAATAATATTCGACAGCACATGTCTGGAAAGTTTGTACGCATATCACACTGATGGCTTCACCGTGCCTCTTAGAACACTGACGGCTGTCTGTCTGTACCAACTTAGTACCACGAAGTCAGTGAACCAGGGTCCACTTCTGGCCGATCTCCCCCACATCAGAGACCAGTGACCAGCACGACCATCGGTCAAGCCATCAACTCACTGACCATGCCGTTCAGTC
>JAGGCT020004135.1:118137-125637 GCA_017654935.2 Phymorhynchus buccinoides
GGTCACAGGCATAATCAACAGAAATGTACACATTCGCATAGGCAAACACACCACCGTACATGGATACGCGCGTGCATGCTCGCTCGCTCTGTCTGTCGGTCTCTCTGTCTGTCGCTCTCTCTCTCTCTCTCTCTCTCTCTCTCTCTCTCTCTCTCTCTCTCTCTCTCTCTCTCTCTCTCTCTCTCTCTCTCTCTCTCTCTCTCTCTCTCTCTCTCTCTCTCTCTCTCTCTCTCTCTCTCTCTTTCTGTCTCCTCCCCCTGTCTCTCTCTAAGGTTCATCTGCAATCTCCCAACCATACTACACTGTCTCTGATAGTATCAAAAACATATACTTACTAATCCATCTTTCAGCACATTTCTTATAAAATACCCCCCCCCCCCCCCCCCCTCACCTCTCTGATGTCTAATATGCGTGATGATTTTCGCTCTGTAATCCGGGGTGGGGGACCGTTAAGACAAGAAATTCAGTTGATCAAAGATCAACACGAGGCCAAACAGTGTTGACATTATGTAGAAGAGTGTATTGCACTTCAAAAGTGTAAAATATGAACATGTCTTTTTCAAAATATCTTCAACGTGATGAAGTTGTTTGCCTTGGAGAAGAAGAAGATGAAGAAAAGTTATGTAAAATATGAACGTGTCAAGAAGTTCAACACAGTCAAGCGACATCATACTGCTCAAAATGTAGGTTTAGTTCTGTTAGAAGATAAGATGCACCTTCCTAGAGAAAGGGGACAAACTACACCGACAATCCAACAGACTCTGAAAGGAGAAGAAATACCAAAGAACACAGGAAACGAGAACGGGAGATGAGGGGACGGGTGGGAGGGGGGGGGGGGGGGGGGGGGGGGGGGGGGGGGGGGGGGGGGGGGGGGGGGGGGGGGGGGGGGGGGGGGGGGGGGGGGGGGGGGGGGGGGGGGGGGGGGGGGGGGGGGGGGGGGGGGGGGGGGGGGGGGGGGGGGGGTTAGTCAGTGTGCTGTGTCAGGGATGTAGTGGGGTGGGGGTGGCAGTGAGGAAGGCGAAGCAGGCTTGCTTAGCGCTACGCTAAAGGAAAAACAGGTCTGTAATCTAAGGTCCCTAGGGCAACACCCATTCCCAGACATGGACAAGGCACCAGTCGTAGTGCTAACCTTTGTGTCTGACCGGGAGCAAATGCGCACACAGAATAATGATGATAATACTAATAATATACAGTCGAACTCTTTAAAAATGGGAGAGAAAAAAAAGAAAACATATTGAATCGCTGACATTCGCTGAGTGCAAGTTTCTGCCAGAAACTGGGGCAACTAAGTTTCAACCTACTAACCTGCTATGAAGTCCAGATGACCACAGTGAGCGGATATACTTTATTATGCACACACACACACACACACACACCAAAAAAAAAAGAAGAAGAAGAAAAAAGAAAAAAAGAAGGTAATTTGCTCTGTCTGTTCTATGTGTCTCTATCTACCTCTATTATGTCCGTCCAACTGTCATGCTCTTCATCTATGTGTCTCTATCTGTCCATATTGTCTCTAGATATATCCATGTTGTCTCTGTCTATCCATGTTGTCTCTATCTATCCATGTTGTCTCTATCTATCCATGTTGTCTCTATCTATCCATGTTGTCTCTATCTACCTCTGTGTGTCTGTTCAACTATTATGGTCTTCATCTGTGACGAGGTAATGGGTTAAAAGGCTAAGTCCCTAGGGAAGACTTTATAAAATTTGCCTTTAGCCCACTTCTCTAGAGTATGGGAGATGAGCAACTTTCCCGGCCCCTTTTCATCTAATAAATTTATATTTGTGCCCGGGTTCTGGCTCGTATGGTTGTAAGAAATACAAGTTGTTGAATTGCTCTAAATGGCAGACAGAGAGAAGTAGGGTTTTACATGAAATTACAAGACTCCCACTCTCATCAGTCTGACCAAAGGGTTCAGGATTATTTGACACTTGTATTTTATTTACTCCCAAAATCTGCATAAGATTATGCAACAATAATAATAAAGCAGCTCAATGGCGCCAAAACAAAATATGGATAAAAAAACAATGAAATCCGAAAGGATTCACAAGACTTTTGTCTTTCTATAAGGTTCGCCCCATGCCGGAAGGGTTACTAATTATCTTCAGTGTCCGTAGGAAAGTTCAAATGATTGGCGCAGTCCGGGGGACTTAGCTGTTGTCAGGTTCCTCCGTAGTGATCGGCGAATGCTGGTGTGGCTGGGCTTGCTCGTCAGATGAGAGTAGCTCCCAGTCGTTCCGGTTACGGCTTCGCGGGATGGCACGGTTCAAGCGTGGTCTCCTCGCGGATTCTGGGTGCGGGTCGTCTTGGCGGCGGTCCCGTCTTGGTGCTTGGTGGAGTCCGGGATGATCGTCCGGCCCACGATGCCCTGCTGATAATCACAGGAGAAGGTGGATGTAGATCTCTATGGCTTAGAGACAAGGGGCTTCAGTCGGCAGGGCATTAGTGAATCCCAACCGGCTAGAAGGCTTCCCTTGTACAATAGCTCTAGTTAATCAATAAACTGAATTTCACTTAACAAACTGAGATCAGTAAAACATAAAAGGTGATCAATCCAACATCACTCTCCATCCAACACCTGGAAAGGAATGGTATCATAAAGTGCAAGATTGCGGCCCATAGGTTTCCTACTAAAAATAGACAAATGGGTTAGTAGGCATAAACTCCGGTTCTGGTACCAAAAGTGTTCAAGTCAAAAAACACACACACACAAATAATCAGTGCACATAAATAGAATAGAATGTTTACCACTTCTTTTCTATAACATATCTATCTACTCCTTATTCATCATTGAACATAGGATCTAGATCAAAACTAGGGTCAAACAAACAACCAGTCTCAATCACCAGTCATCAATAAGACTTACTAGGTGGGCTATTCTGGCTGGGAGAGGTGTTGCTCTAGTCAGTTTCAGCGTCTTGTGTGAAAAACTTTTTCTCACTACGCCAATTATAGCCTTCACTTTCAAACAATGAAAGCCTGTCATTGGTTTATAGCAGTCGACACGTCACAAGATGATGCTATAATTTTATGCATACTAGTACCGAACAATCACGCGCCTATTACATCCTTATCACGTGCCGACATTCAAATCCTTCTCGTGCTCGGAAAGGAAGGTTTCAAAGGGGCCCGACCGTGGTTTGTCACTTTCTTGTGATGGGTAGATAGATCTTGCTTCAAAGAGATAATTGCCTTATTCGGCGTTCTTTAGATGGTGGGTGGCAATTAACGTGGCGGCCGGACAGAGAAATGAAAAGGAGAGAGGGTGGGGGGGTGGGGAGGGGAGAGAGGGGGGGGGGTGTAGGGGGGGGGGGGTGTAGATAAGAAATAAAGAAAGCGGGTCGCGCGGGACACTTACGTCACATCATCTCTGTGTCTCTATCTATCCATGTTGTCTCTATCTATCCATGTTGTCTCTATCTATCCATGGTGCCTCTATCTACCTCTGTGTGTCTGTTCAACTATTATGGTCTTCATCTCTGTGTCGCTATCTATCCATGTTTTCTATATCTACCTCTGTGTGTATGTTCAACTATTATGGTCTTCATCTGTGTGTCTCTATCTATCCATGTTGTCTCTATCTATCCATGTTTTCTATATCTACCTCTGTGTGTATGTTCAACTATTATGGTCTTCATCTGTGTGTCGCTATCTATCCATGTTGTCTCTATCTATCCATATTGTCTATATCTACCTCTGTGTGTCTGTTCAACTATTATGGTCTTCATCTCTGTGTCGCTATCTATCCATGTTTTCTCTATCTACCTCTATTTCTTCATGCTGTGTATCTATGTGTACAATATGTATAATCGATGTTCTCTCCATCTGCCTCTGTGTGCCTGATCCAATGTTATGCTCTTTATCTATGTTGACTATATCTACCTCTATCTATTTGTTCAGCTATTGTGCTCCTCGTCTGTGTATCTCTATCTATGCTGTCTCTATCTACCTCTGACTGCCCAACTATTAGACTCTGTATCTATGTGTCTGTCTATTTATGTTACCTCTATATACATCTATATGCCTGTTCAGTTCAACTGCTTCTGTTGGTATGATTTAACGCATGTTCAGAACATGACGTGGGTAGGGACAGACAACTGTAGGAAGGATCGTAAGAGATATGATAAAGAGAAAGGTAAAATGGAGAAAAAAAAAGATAGATGAACGAAAATAAATGGGGTAGCCAGCCAAACACAATGGTGCCTGAGGTCAGAATGCAGTTTCCAGACAACTTATATGCCCCCCCCCCCCAACACACACACACACACACACACACACACACACACACACACACACACACACACACACACACACACACACACACACACTTCCTCCCCTACATCCCCCACCCTTCCCACACACGCGCGCGCGCCCTTTACCTGGGGCATAATGCCCCCATTTGCCTAACCTTGTTCGCCCTTTACCTGGGGCATAATGCCCCCATTTGCCTAACCTTGTTCGCCCTTTACCTGGGGCATAATGCCCCCATTTGCCTAACCGCGCGCGCGCCCTTTACCTGGGGCATAATGCCCCAATTTGCCTAACCTTGTTCGCCTTTTTGGGAAGTTTTATTTTGAAGTTTGGTTCAGTTCGGCGGTTTGTTCGTCAGTAATGCCATCATGCCAGCCAGGTGGTATGTTCTGTCATTCGGTCCACCACAAGACGTTCAATGCTGCACTTGGTCATCTCCAAATATGGAAATTGACGCCATTCGCGTAACAATGTCGGTTTTTCAGCGAAACTTTAGAATGTGTATATTTTAGCCTTTCAATCTGAAATTAAACTGACTCTAACCCTAACCCTAACCCTATCCCTAACAAAAACCTTAAACCGTCAAAAACACCCCAAAAATAAAACTTTACTAACAAAATGAGTGTTTGGAGATGACCAAGTGTAGTCTTAAACGCCGAGTGCTGTCCGTCTGTCTGTCTGTCTGTCTGTCTGGACTGACTGTCTGTCTGTCTGTCTGGATTGACTGTCTGTCTGTCTGTCTGTCTGGACTGACTGTCTGTCTGTCTGTCTGGACTGACTGACTGTCTGTCTGTCGTCTGTCTGTTTGCTGTCCGTCTGTCTTTCTGTCCATCTGTCTGTCTGTCTGAACTGTCTATCTCTCGTCTGTCTTTCTGTCCATCTGTCTGTCTGTCTGAACTGTCTATCTCTCGTCTGTCTGCCTGTCTGTCTTTCTGTCCATCTGTCTGTCAGTCAGTGGTCAATGTATCCGGTCAAATCATCGCATGTCAGATTCCCACCGGTCTCTTGGGAACTTTGTGTGTGCGTCTGTCAGTTAGTCATTCATGGCGTAATTGCAACAGTCAGTGGGTTCAATGCATTTCTTTATGTCTCTGCATTTATCTGTACCTGTCTGTCTGTCTGTCTGTCTCGCTCTCTCTCTCTCTCTCTCTCTCTCTCTCTCTCTCTCTCTCTCTCTCTCTCTCTCTCTCTCTCTCTCTCTCTCTCTCTCTCTCTCTCTCTCTCTCTCTCTCTCTCCCCCCCCCCCCCCCCGTCTCTTTGTCTGTCTGTCTGTTTGCCTGTCTTCCTCTTACTTTCACTCTGTGTGTGTGTGTGTGTGTGTGTGTGTGTGTGTGTGTGTGTGTGTGTGTGTGTGTGTGCGTGTGCGTGTGTGTGTGCGTGCGTGTGTGTGTGTGTGCGCGTGTGTGTGCGTGTGCGTGCGCGTGTGCGTGCGTGCGTGCGTGCGTGCGTGCGCGTGTGTTAATCAAGAATCCTAACTTTGTCATTAAGCAGAGAAGAGATCAGAGTGACAATCCCCTTGAAATGAACACAGCACCACAGGAGGCAGTCAGTGAACAGCCAGGCTGCTCTCTCTCTCTCTCTCTCTCTCTCTCTCTCTCTCTCTCTCTCTCTCTCTCTCTCTCTCTCTCTCTCTCTCTCTCTCTCTCTCTCTCTCTCTCTCTCTCTCTCTCTCTCTCTCTCTCTCTCTCTCTCTCTCTCTCTCTCTCTCTCTCTCTCTCTCTCTCTCTCTCTCTCTCTCTCTCTCTCTCTCTCTCTCTCTCTCTCTCTCTCTCTCTCTCTCTCTCTCTCTCTCTCTCTCTCTGTCTCGTCTCTCTCTCTCTCTCTCTCTCTCTCTCTCTCTCTCTCTCTCTCTCTCTCTCTCTCTCTCTCTCTCTCTCTCTCTCTCTCTCTCTCTCTCTCTCTCTCTCTCTCTCTCTCTCTCTCTCTCTCTCTCTCTCTCTCTCTCTCTCTCTCTCTCTATCTCTCTCTCTCTCTCTCTCTCTCTCTGTGTCTCTCTCTCTCTCTCTCTCTCTCTCTCTGTCTATCTCTCTCTGTCTCTCTCTCTCTCTCTCTCTCTCTCTCTCTCTCTCTCTCTCTCTCTCTCTCTCTCTCTCTCATCCTCTCTCTCTCTCTCTCTCTCTCTCTCTCTCTCTCTCTCTCTCTCTCTCTCTCTCTCTCTCTCTCTCTATCTCTCTCTCTCTCTCTCTCTCTCTCTCTCTCTCTCTCTCTCTCTCTCTCTCTCTCTCTCTCTCTCTCTCTCTCTCTCTCTTCTCTACATGAATGTTATATTTCAACTCCAGTTATATGGGCCAAAGGCCTAACTATTAAACCATTAAATTGTTCATTGTTCACTGTACATCTGTGTGCGTATATGTGTGCGGTGTAATGTGTAATGTGTGTGTTTGGGTAAAATAAACGGTGTTTCTGTCAACTCTACTATTAGTATATAGCAAATAGGAAATCGGATGTATAGGCTTTGAATTGCAATGAATACGTTCATCTATCTTGGATGAATTCAGAATAAATTAAATGTTCCTAAAGCATAGTGTCATTGATAGGTTTCGAGCCTGTTGATGTGCTTGCCACGATATTGTAGATACAAAAATAATAAAGTGGGAAAAACAGAAGCAGCCGAACAAGCTAACAATTGTTAAAGGGCCACCTGGGAGCTTAGCGTTTCCCAATTGTTGTTTTGTAAGAAGCATGTCCCATCTGCTGATGTCTGGTAATGATGTTAGCGATGGACACACATCATTGCAGGAAAAAGCAAACACACATGGTTCTCGACAAACAAACAATTCAAGGAAGGTGTAGAGGAAGTGTGGGCTGGTTTTGTAATGATTTCATGGTCTGCATTAAAGGGAGTTATCGATGATCGCCCTATCGCGCACACGCGTACAAAAACACACAGAACCACACAGAGAAACGCACACGCGCAAAATCACTCACACACAGACACACACAGACATGCATGTATGCACGTATGTACGCACGTACGCACGCACGCGCGCACACACACAACACACACACACATGAGAGAAAGGTGGCAGAGTGGTTAAGACGTTCGCCTGCCAAATGTAATGCGTGACTGCAACGTGAGTGACCCAGGTTCGAATCCCGGCCTCGCCCTTCCTTTCTAGATCGACAGGAAAATCGAACTGAACGTTGAGTCCTTCGGATGGGGACTTGAAGCTAGTCTGACCCGTGCGCTTTACGCACCTAAACATCCCACGGCAGTTGAACGTCGGTAAGAGCAGGGAGAAATC
>JAGGCT020004135.1:148137-161780 GCA_017654935.2 Phymorhynchus buccinoides
TCTCGTGTTTGAACTTCGACTACTGTAGAAGTAAGAGTAGTCTAGTTTTAAAAGACACAACTGTGTGTGTGTGTGTGTGTGTGTGTGTGTGTGTGTGCGTGTGCGTGTGCGTGTGCGTGCGTGTGCGCGCGCGCGCGTGTGCGTGTGTGTGCGTGCGTGCGTGCGTGCGCCTGCGTGTGCGTGCGTGTGCGTGTTTGTGTCTATGATTAGCGATTATGCACTGTATTTTAGGTTGACGTGAAGGGTTGTAGAGTCATAGGGTGTCACATCCTTTAAAGGCCAGATCTACTAGAATGCAAAAGCATAATAAAGAGAACCAAAGCAGATAGTCTCAATGATGCCAAACGTTGATATATCATTCTGGATGGCGTCCTTGCAAGCTGTCCAAATAGCTTCAAAACACCACTGCACTTTACTTGAATGATGAGTTATGTAGATAGTCTGTACCTTTCGAAATTGTCCTTAAATTCTGATTATATGGTACAGAGTATTTCGCTTAACAGACAAACCATACAGGAGGAGAACCACACAAAAAAACTTATTTTTCTAAAAGGAAACCCTTGACATCATAAACTGTTTCCATCAGCTGGCATTTCCTCTTGGCTTATCTCTGCTTTGTTTTGCCTGCTGTAAACCGTAAAGAATGACTTTGATGTCACATTGTGGCTAAGCTCTGTTGGGAACTCACGGTTTGGATTTTATAGAATATGTTAGAAAACTGTTCTACCATTTTCACAAACTCTGTTCTAAATTTGCTACCTGTCAAACAGTACAGGTAGAAGTTAATGGAACTGTTCAAGATCAACAGCATGTCACTGGCAAACCGAAATACAATAATCTGTCCGTTCCGAATAGGGTCACTTGTATCAAGGTAACTAATGCACAGTACATACAGTGCTGATGGTGAGGTCAAAAGGAAAAAAGACACACTGGCAGCAATCAAGGTGACGGTCAGTGAAGACACCTTCTGCTGTCTGGAATCCTGGCTGGCTTCTTGTGCTGAGAACCGTTTGTTCATTCTGACAGATCGGACCACTGTCCACACAAGAATACTATTGCCGACAATCATTAAAATGAAAGGTAAGAAACAAGACTGCAGCAGACGAACCCAAGTGTTAATTTTATATATGAACCATGAATACGTTCCAGATCTAGGAGCAAGACATTTCTTATGATAGACATCAAAGCCATATATATAGTGAGAATTAATCAAACTGAAAACGATACTGACTACCCCAGCACTGGCTAATGACTTTCTCTTGGTCCACACAGCGCCAACACGAAGTGGCCACAGGACACAGGCAGCTCTGAGCTCGGTGAGTGACACCAGCATCCAGGACGATACAGGCGACGCTACACAC
Organism: Phymorhynchus buccinoides; assembly: GCA_017654935.2. Taxonomy (NCBI): domain Eukaryota; kingdom Metazoa; phylum Mollusca; class Gastropoda; order Neogastropoda; family Raphitomidae; genus Phymorhynchus; species Phymorhynchus buccinoides. The sequence goes on from JAGGCT020004135.1 coordinate 149,499, forward strand.
TCAATGAATATGTAAACCTTGCACTGCCAGGTGCCCTGGTTGAGGAGAAATGCAAACGAAAACATATACTGAAGGACGTTCTGCCATGGAAGGAACAGCATCCACTGGTCAGCCAGTGCCAGGACCATGAAGAAGACAGTGGACGTGGAAGAAGGAAGACGAAGCATGATCAGTACTGTCATGAGATTTCCGAACGTCCCTAAGAGAGCAGCCATCGGACGGCCGATACTTCCAATGTAAATAGCCGTGTATCGATAGGGTCGATTTATATCCCACCATGTGTCCCGTTTTAAACAGTCTGCGCTGGCCATTGTACTAGTAATTTCAAAGACTTTGTAATGTAATATAGCTGGCTTTATTTCAGTTTGAATGGTGTCATATTTGTATTGATGTAATAAAAATAACGTAATTGCCGATACTAGATTCTTTAACGTGAAGTATGAAAAAGGTATTTAAGAATTTGTTGAGTACATAACACAAAATATACTATATTTAAAATATCAAGTGTATACCCCATATACGCCCACATTTTATTTTCAATCATAATTTGCATGTTTATCCATAATCAACATGTTATACATAAATAACATATGAAACAGTGATTTTGAGTAAAACTCAAAACCATGTCCAATTTTGGGGACAGTGGGCACGAGTGGGTAGGTTTGTTTTATATGTTGTTCAAAATAACTTTTTCAATTACAAACCAAAATGGCTGATACTATGGATTTTTGTGCAATAATGTCATTAAATGTGACAAGAAACAGTAATAATATTAATAATAATGACAATTTTCATAGCGCTTATTCTTCTTACGGGGGGGCTCTAAGTGCTTCACAAAGAAGTTACAAATCTGAGCAAAAATAACAAAATAACACCTTAATCATATTAGCAACACGAAACCAAATAACGATAACTGGATTTACATCACCTCACCCCTCCCCTCCCACTCCACCATAATGTCAACCATTACAAAAGGCGTTCTACAGTCATGCAAGAGGTATTTTCTCACAAGACCCACCCCTGCATAAACCATGGATCTGAGCAAGACTTACAGTCATTTTAATGGAATAAATGTTGTTTATTCAGACATTTTATATGGCATCAAACAATATTGTAACAAGAAATGGCATTTTTTGTGAGACAGAAACTCAGCATCTGGTACTAGTGATTTCACCGAAACAGCAGAAGAAGTGAAATGGCATGGCTTACCACAATTTACAGATAATTGAAATGTCCTCTGCTAAAATACTGTGAAAAACATGATTTGTAAACCTGATTTTACCTTTTCGGCGTAAAAGTCATGACTTTGTAGCACATGAAAAGTGTTTTAGTTGAGTTGGCCATATTTGCTACTGGATCATTCACCCCATCAAACTGATCACTTCTGCTAAATACTTATTCACAGCCACGTAGTCCCGAGATAGTCATGTGCTGCATGTGAAACTAATGCACAGTAAACTATGGCAACTGGTCTGTGAACGATTGCAATAAAGATTAATCAAGGGTTGTTCTCTGCTTTCCTAAATGCTCTACACAGAAGCCATGTTGATTGAAAACAGCCATATACACAAGAGTGAAAGATATGGACTACCACTTTTGAGTGCATGGCACCCAGTCTTTACCAATGCTGTGATCGACACCATCCATGTGTTTACTTGTTATTATGAACCAAGACGGGATCTGATTTTGAACATCCTTGATCAATGATTTTTAATTTCCTGTTTGCAATGTGAAGTGGATGCACCACTAATTTATATAAAACATTTAGCATATTGCTACCTTTCTGTTGCACTGGTTATCTGTCGCTCACAACATTGCGTAAGCAGCATAAATGACAATATACCGATCTCCAAGAGAGCCAAAGAAGGCTGCCAAGCGTAGGATATAAAATCTGACATATCATTTGCGCATAGGCTTAGTGTAAACACACGTGAGAAAAAGGTGTAAGAATACATCGTTGCTATTAGAAACTTGACGTCACAGTTATTTATCTTCACATAGCATTATTACATTAGTCTTGTCAACACGAGCTGTACCAACCAAACCTGGACCCATAATTTGACAAGCTGTGCAGTTCTACATCTAGAATTCATTCAGCATTGATGACACAATTTAATGCTGGTACACAACGAAGCCACTCTGAAGAAGATTCATGGCTCGACTGAATCAACAGTGCCAGCTGTCACAGAGCTACACGAAACATTATGTGCGTGCCATTTGGAACGTCTAGCCATGGATCTAGGCCTAGGCTACTCAACTCCATGACCAGCCATGCGCGTCGATATTAACAGACGATTCGAGTTATGCAATTTTGTCACGGGGAGAGTCCATGTTGATAACGTAGACGCAGTACTGTCGCAAGAACAGCTCAAATTCATCTTCAGTCCAGAAATTTAAAAAAATGAGCCGACTGAGCCTGTACGAAGAGCTACAGCACCTCCATTTTTAAAAAAAGCGTGTTTTCCGGGCCTGTGATTGACGTTCTTGTCAAAGCTGACTCCCCTCTTTGTCACGGTGTGTTGAAATTGACTCGCTCTCGTGAAGTGTGTACGTTGTATTGTTGGTGTTTACAAGCTAAAATAACAGCAATTGTCGTTAGTGTTTCAGTTCATTGCTTCTGTTTGTGTTTATCTTTAAACGTTACATTTTGTCACCACATCTTATGAAGTACATTTGTGTTAAAAAATTATATTTTGTTTAACTATATTCTTCGAGAGATAGGATAAAAGCATACGACCTCGTGTGATAAACAGCAAGGCTCGAGAGATAGGATAAAAGTAATATCCCACTCCAAAATCCTAATAACTGAAACTACATTATATCATCTTATATACCTTCCTCACATCTCTAAACTGGCAGCCTTTGAAATAATTTTACTTCTTGGATGATACTTTCACCTTCTAGCATAGGATACATATGGTGACATTGTATGTTCTGGAAGATAAGGCAAGGAAGTTTCTTCTTTGGGCGTATTAAATACCACACCCCTCTTGTGCCCACTGTCTCATTTGTTTTTATTAATCATATAGTAATAAGCCAACTGTCCGTGTGTGTGTGTGTGTGTGTCTGTGTGTGTGTGTGTGTGTGTGTGTGTGTGTGTGTGTGGTGTGTGTGTGTGTGTGTGTGTGTGTCTGTCTGAAACACAAAACGGGCCTTATAACTCCGCCGTTTTTCGACCGAATCGCTTCAAATTTGCTGTGACCCCTAACGGGCCGATGGCAACGGCAACCGAGGCGGCCGTGTCATTTGCGCGGTTCGACAAATGCACGAAACGCGCATCCGCCGGCCTATCGGCGCCCGTATCTCCGGTGTTTCTGGACCGATTGCCTTCCAATTTGCCAGGAAGATCACCGGGGACGGTGACTATCCGTGGACCAACCCGGAAGCGAATCGGTTCAGAAACGCGTGCGCTATACGACTCCGCCGTTTCTTAACCGAATCGCTTCAAATTTGCTGTACTCAGCGTTACCAGTACTTGGCGTTACCGTTACTAGGCGTTACCGTTACTAGGCGTTACTGGGACAGGGCGTTGCGCTAGTAATAATAATAACTAAATTTTAGAGAACCCTTTCTCTCTTGAATTCATGGTGCTTCACAAATATAAATAAAATACTAAAATAATATATATCATAAACATGCACACAGCCATAACACGTACTTGCATGCGCACACACGCATGCACGCACACACACACGGGTGCACATACACACAAACACACACACACACACACACACACACACACACACACACACACACACACACACACACACACACACACAAACACACACACACACACACACACACACACACACACACACACACACACACGCACACACCACACACACACACACACACTCACACACACACACACACACACACACACACACACACACACACACACACACACACACACACACACACACACACACACACACACACACACACACACACACACACACACACACACACACACACACACACACACACACACACACACACACTCACACACACACACACACACACACACACACACACACACACACACACACACACACACACACACACACACACACACACACACACAAACATGCGCTCACACTCACACACAATGTGGGGAACATAGTTGTAAGGCAGAAAACAGGACAAAAAAGAAGTCATAAGTATTGTTGTAAGATTTAAGTTTTTAGAGCTGTTTTGAAAGACTGGAAAGATTTAGGAGAACAGAGTTCATAGGGTAGGGAGATCTAGATAGATGGGTCACTGGAAGAACATGGACGTTCACCATAGTAAATATCACCACACAAAAAATACATATATATATGTCTTAGTATTTGTACGAGGGATAGAAAGGATAAGTTTCTCAGAAGAGGAATGGACAGATATTGAGGGTGAGTACAGGTGAACGAGATCAGAGAGGTAGGCAGGTCCAGATGAGTTGACATCATTGAAGCGGAGGCAAGCAATTTTATATTTAATACTTGCCTCGACTGGAAGCCAGTATAAGGTACAGAGGTGGAGTTTGATGTGGTCTGTATGGGGGACATTAAGGATTGACCGAGCTGCATTGCTTTGAACTTTTTTTAATTTACTGAGGAGATTGTTGGGGCAGCCTACTCGTAAGGACCTACAGTAATTGATGCGAGACAAGAGACTTGGTGGCTTTAACTGTGAGATAGTGATAAATAGCACTGATACGACAGAGTTAAGAGTTCACATTAAAACTCAGAGTCATGACATGAATTATCATAGTTAGCTGACAGTCAAGGGTTACACCAAGATTCTTAGCTGACTGAGAGAAAGGTAACGTACCATCACTAATAACAAGAGAGTCAGGCAATTGAACAGATGTGGAACTTCTCTGAGTGGAAACGATCATGTAATGATTGCATCAACGGTTGGTCATGTGCGATCGTAATGTTTTAATAAATTAATCAAGTCTTTGAAAATCATACAGGGATATACCAAATGACATATAATGTACCTTTGCCAGTGTCCACATGAGGTGCAAGTCTTTGTTGAGAATCAACACTTGGTGCTCAGATTATCTCTCTTACTATTTCCCACGATTTATATCACATCAACACGTGTGTGCAGGCACACACTGTTTTTATGCATGAAAACTGTACAATTTCCTTAAATCGTTATGCTCTGGAATACCCTTTTTTAAGAACTATGTGTCTTACTTCCAACACATAAGCCGCAAAACTCTTGAGTTATCTTTCGCATCTCAGTCCTGATCTTGCTGCAAGTTAAACAGTACAAGTAGAAGTTGACAGAACATTTGCAGTAGAACAGGAATTCGCCACTCTCTTTCAGCACCCAATAGTGTCCGTGTTCAAAGGGGTTGCCCCAATCCACATAGTGAAATAGTATGGTGCTCACAGCTAGAGGTGTGGTCAGCAGCACAAAACAGACACTGGCAGCAATCAACGTGATAGTCCATGATGACATTTTCTGTTGTCTGGAATCCTCACATGTTTGCTGTAGATGATTATGTTTGTTTTTAGTGTCAGATCTGGCCAGTATCCACGGTATAGCCCCATGACTGAGGACCAATGAAACGAGAGGCAGAAAATAAAGCTCAAGTAACATAAATCTAATCACATCGACCATTGATCCAAAACGCGAAATGCAAAATCCTTTGTGTGTAGTATAATATTTAAGGACATGTAAATTCACCACAGTGGTTACAATAACCACCATACCAACAGTACATCGTGACTTTCCCTTGGTCCACACAGCACCGACACGATGTGGCCACAGCACAAAGGCAGCTCTGAGCACGGTGAGTGACACCAGCACCCATGACGATAACACTGACACCACACGGTATGCATAACCGTTTAACTTGCACTGCCAGGAGCTAGCATTGATGAATCTTTCCATGCCTAACCTTACGGTCAGCACACGTTGCAACGGTTCCAGTATCAGCACGAGCTGGTCAGACAGGGCCAGAGTTTTAAAGAAAGCACTAAACAATGTTGACGGGAGACGATGCATGATCAGAATAAGCAAGCAGTTCCCGAACCCCCCCAAGCAGACCACGATAAGGTCACCAACATTTCTTAGTTGTAAAGCTAAGTCCATATAGGGTTGGATGTAGGCATACCAAGCAGCGTACCGTTTGGAATAGTCTGCGTCCGTCACCGTACTGGTCGTGTGGACAATGAAGCTGACAGGACTGGGTTCACTTGGCATCCTGGGGACCTGTTATTTGTAGGCAATGCAGGGAAACTGGTCCTGGTATAGAACCACATAAAAAAAGAACAAGACATGATGAATGTGTCAGTATATGTGAAAGTAAATGTCACCACGTAAATAAAATTAAATACGGAAAAATTTGTTTTGACAGCGATAATGGCAGCTATCTTAAAACATAACATGACAGTAAACAATTTCTGTTTAAAAAAATATATATATTATAACAAAATTGTGTTGCTTGTTTTCCAAAATAAAAATTACCTTGAATATGATTATAAAACAATTCTTATATCCAACTGTTTGGGATTTAAAATGTTATTAACAGTGTTTCAAATATTACTCACTAACCACTCGCCTTTCGTTTTAGCCTCAAAGTAGTTGTTCTGGCTCTAGTGACTGATTTTGAGTTGTGTTCACCATCGCCTTTGGTGGCTTGAGGGAACCACTCTGGCACAAATTTGGTTTGTGTGACTGTGATTCTGCGATTGTTAGTATGAATGGTACCTACGGATCCGCCATGGAACGACTGTCATTTTGGTGGCTTTTTGGGCATTTTCTGACAAGGGAAAGAGGCTTTGCGACCCAGTTTTTCTTTCTGACTTTTGTGTTTTTCTTTCTCCATGCTTCGTCCTTCGGCTACCGACCACTGAATCGTGAACTTTCACGTGCAGAAGATTCGCTTTCAACGCCGCCCGCTCAAGTTAAGTACAGCCGTGATGAACTACTGTCACTGCAAAACGGACAATCTGAACTTGGCCCATCAGTGTGTGAAACGCTTCGGCAATTTGGAATACACAGCCATCTACCGTGCTCATCGAAGAAAAAGAAACGACGGCCCTTTCGTGGTGGCCGTAGAAGATTTCAGAATGGTAGGCCCATTCCTGTGGTTGTCTCTGCCTGCGATCCAAACCTTCGTTCGTCTGCTTCCAGTGAAAAGAGATTCGGCAAGTGCACTTCCGGTGTAAACATTAACAATCTTATCTCCGTTCCCGTGGTTGATTCCTCATCTCTCCATTCTGTGTCTGGACTCAAGGTTGGCTTATTCAATGCACAATCTGTAGGACCCAAGTGTAGAGATAAACGAACTGCAATTTCTTGCTTTGTCGAAGATAATGATGTTAACATTCTCTTTTTGGTTGAAACTTGGCTCAAACAAAAGGGTGACGAAGCTGCATGTGTTAATCTTACCCCTAGTGGGTACTCGATCTTCTCGCACCCCGCACCTCTGGCCGAGGAGGTGGCATTGCAGTGATCTACAGAAAGACTCTCTTCCCCCACCTCAACTTCATCACCAAGTTTTCCTTTAGTCACTCTGCTTTCGAACTTTTACAAGTTTCTTTGACTTCTCAGCATCAAGTGCTCCACTTCATGTGTGTGTATCGTCCACCGCCAACAAAATCAAACAAGTTAACTGAGTCTGTGTCCTTTGATCAGGTTCTTGAACTTTTAGACGACTGCAACCTTCAATTTTCATGTGGACTCCTCCAATGATCGTAGTGCTGTGAAATTCCTTCAACTCCTCCACATGTATAATCTTCGTCAGGCTGTAGAGGGATCAACCCACAAGCGTGGACATACCCTAGATCTGGTAATTGACAGACCCAGCGATGGAGTCCTCCAGTCAATGGAGGTGAACTGTGGTCTGGAGTCAGATCACTCCTGTATTGTTGCTGTCTTCAGCATGGAGCTGCCATCTGCTGTTCCTGTCCGCCGCAACATCCAGGAGGATCTGCAGGCTGAGCTGGGGTCCCACGAGGACTGCACAGCCGCTCAGTACAACGCGTCCCTGAGTGCCGTGTTGGATCGTCATGCGCCTTCGTCAAGCCGTGTGGTGTCCTTGAAAAAGGCCATATGTCCCTGGTTCGGGCTTCTCGGTGACGAGCTTGTGGAAGCAAAGAGGGAGCGGAGACGTGCGGAGGATCAGCGGAGACAAGCGGAGAGGCAGGGAAAGGTTGGACTGACAGTTCTCAAACAAATCCACACTAAAGCTAAGAACTTTGTTTATTTTCTTGTTGGTAAAGCTAAGACTCCTTTTTTACACTAGCAAGATCTCTGAGGCCAAATCCAGCAAAGAACTCTATCATATTACTAACAGCTTGTCTGCTCGCACAAAATCTGCCCAACTGCCCACTATCTATCCCCCTTCCACTCTGCCTAACATCTTTTCTAATTTATTTTACAAGAAAGTTGAACCAATCAGAAATGAACTTGATAAACAGCCGACAAATTCTCAACCACTAGGCAAACCTTTCACTGGCAAATCACTCTCTCACTTCTCTCCTGTCACCGAAGAAGATGTGTTGAAGATCTTGAAAAAGTCTGCACCCAAAACATGTGACCTTGACCCCATTCCCACTTCTCTGCTGTATGAATGTTTGGATGTTGTGTTACCTGTACTAACCAAAATAATCAATGATTCGCTGTCTTCTGGTCTCTTTCCTAATGTCTACAAAACTGCCATTGTCAAACCTCTACTCAAAAAGCCCTCACTAGACCACAATGATTTTAAAAAGTTTCAGACCTGTCTCAAATCTATCTTGTGTGTCAAAGATCATGGAAAAGATTGTTCTCTCACAGCTTTCTGACCATCTCAATTCTAATGATTTATTCAATCCTTTTCAGTCAGCTTACAGACCAGGTCACAGTACTGAAACTGCTTTATTAAAGGTTGTTAATGATCTTCTTCTTTCTCTTGATGAAGGAAAACTCTCAGTTCTGACTCTCTTGGACCTTTCAGCAGCGTTTGATACCATTGACCACAACACTCTTCTTTCTCGTTTGGAATCTGTCTTCGGCATCAGTGGTAAAGCTCTCCAGTGGTTCACCTCTTATATTTCTAACCGTACCCAGATTGTTTCCATTCAGGACACCAACTCTGCCCCAGCCTCTGTTTCCTGTGGTGTGCCACAGGGATCAGTCCTGGGGCCTGTTCTATTTGTTCTCTACACTTCTCCTCTTTCAGACGTCATGTCCAGGCATTCAGCTCTCCATCACTCATTCGCTGATAATACCCAACTGCAGAAGTCTTCTAAGCCTAATGAAATTGATGATCTAGTTTTGTTCATGCAGAATACTGTTTCAGATGTCAAGTCCTGGATGACCTCCAATAAATTAAAACTCAATGAAGATAAGACTGAGGCAATGATTGTTTCCACTCAGAGAACTTCCACCTCTGTTCAGTTTCCTGACTCTCTTGTCATTGGCGATGCTACCGTCCCTTTCTGTCAATCAGCTAAAAACCTTGGTGTAACCCTCGATTGTCAACTAACTATGATCACTCATGTCATAACTCTGATCCGTAATGTGAACTTTGAACTCCGTCGTATTAGTGCCATTCGTCACTATCTTACAGTTGAAGCCACCAAGACTCTAGTATCAGCTTTTGTACTGTCTCGCATCGATTATTGCAATTCCCTACTTGTAGGCTGTCCTCAAACCCTCCTCAACAAACTTCAGAAAGTTCAGAACAATGCAGCTCGGTTAATCCTTAAAGTCCCTCGTACAGACCACATCAAACCCCACCTCAAGACCTTACACTGGCTTCCAGTCGAGGCAAGAATATAAGTATAAAATTGCTTGCCTCTGTTTCAATGCTGTCCATTCATCTAGTCCTGCCTACCTCTCTGATCTCGTTCACCTGTACTCACCCTCAAGGTCTCTCCGTTCCTCTTCTGACAAACTTATCCTTTCTATTCCTCGTACAAACACTAAGACAATTATGGTGAACGTTCATTTTCTTTCAGCGCCCCTTCTGTCTGGAACACCCTACCATATGAACTTCGTTCTGCTAAATCTTTCCAGTCTTTCAAAACCGCTCTTAAAACTCACCTCTTCCAGCAATACCTCTGATTTCTTCCTTGTCCTGTTTCCTGCCTTAAAATGATGTTCCCCACATTGTGGGTGGGTGGGTGTGTGGCGCGCGTATGTGGGTGTAGTGTGCGTTGTGTGCGTGCGTGCGTGTTGTTGGTTGTGTGTGTGCATGTTTGTGATAGTTGATATTGTAGTAGCTTATTTATGATTTATGTATTTATTTAAACAATTGTGAAGCGCCGTGAGCTCAAGAAAGAAAGGGCGCTCTATAAATGTTATTATTATTATTATTATTATTATTATTATTTTGAAAGGTAATTGCTTAAACGTAAATCAGCAGCCTATAGAAAGGGCCACTAGTAAATGAGAGCTGTGCTATATATAAATGATTTTCTACAGTATTGGGATATCATGGTACCTCAGTGTTTAGTGGAAGACTATGACTCTCTAACTAGGCCTTTGGGGACCTTCCCCAATGCCAACTATCGTCTGCAAATAAAAGGTTGTATTGCTAAATGGATGCTTCGTTATTCAGGATTTTATGCTTCAAAAAGTTGTTTCTCTTCTTTGCTTTATCTCTAAGATATACACGCTTTAAAGATACATAACCATCACGGGGCAAGTCCGCCCCCTTAGGCTGGGGCAGGTCCGCCCCGGAAGACAAGGCCTTAGTTGGGTCAGAAAGCTTATATACAAACTATCTCTGGTTGGGTAAGGCTAGGTTACGTCATCTTTTTTTTTATTAGGGACACTTCTTAGTTTACGTACTTTGTACTTTGACGTCATTTTGTGTAGCTAACAGATGCTTGGAATGAGAAAGTAGGAATGGATGTGAAAACTGGTGCGCGGACAAAAGCCCACCGGACAAAAGCCCACTTCTCCTTATCTGGAAAAACGGACATATCTCCAGACATTGTCTCTGTCTCTGTCTCTCTCCAGACATAGTCGTCTCTATCTCGCTTCTACGAGTCTCTGTCTCCCTCTAGTGTCTGTGCAAGTCTCTGTTTCTTGGTCTCTCTGTCAACCAGACATTTTCTTTGTCTCTGTCTCTCTCTCTCTCTCTCTCTCTCTTCTCTCTCTCTCGTCTCTTCTCTCTCTCTCTCTCTCTATCTCTCTTCTCTCTCTATCTCTCTCTCCTGTATCTCTCTCCTGTCTCTCTCTCTCTCTGTCTCTCTCTCTCTCTCTCTCTCTCCTCTCTCTCTCTCTCTCTCTCTCTCTCTCTCTCTATCTCTGTGTGTGTGTGTCTCTCTCTCCCTATCTCGTCTCTCAGTCTCTCTCTCTCTCTCTCTCTCTCTCCTCTCTCTCTCTCTCTCTCTCCCTCCCCTACTCTCTCTCTCTCTCTCTCTCCTCTCTCTCTCTCTCTCTCTCTCTATTGAATCTCTCCAGACATTGTCGCTGTCTCTGTCTCTGTCTCTGCCTCTCTCTAATGTGTTAGGTATTTTTTTGATTTTACTTTTCACTAGTACATCACTGTCAAAATAATATTTTCTTTCTTCTATGTTTTGTGTCTCTCACATAGGTCATTCCATTCTTGAAAATATGTCTGATTATGATAGAGGACTCTTTCACTGTTTCTTTCTTGTCTTGTCTCACGTTCTCTCTCAGTGTTCATCTGTCTGTTGTCTGTCTGTTCGTGTCTCCCCAATCTCCTTTGCTTCTCTCTGTCTCTCTCTCTATCTCTCTCCGACTCTCATCTCTCTCTCGCTTCTCTCTCTCTCTCTCCCTATTTTCTTTCTGCTCTCTCTATCTCTCGCTCTGCTCTCTTCTCTCTCTCTCTCTCTGCTGTACTCTCTCTCTCTCTCTCTCTCTGAACTCTCTCTCTCTCTCTCTATCTTCTCTCTCTTCTCTCTCAACTCTCTCTCTGTCTTCTCCTCCCCCCTTCGCTTTTTCTTTTTCCTCTCTTCTTCTCTCTCTCCTCTCATCTTTCTCTCTCTCTCTCTCTCACTCTCTCTATCTCTCTCTGTCTCGTTCCTTTCTGTCTCTCTCCAGGCTTTGTCTATGTTCTCTCTGTCACTGTCTCTCTCTCCTCAACCAGACTTTGTTTACAGTCTGCGTATATCTCTGTCTCTCTGGGTCTTGCCTCTTCCCACACATTGTCTCTAGTTCTGTTTCTGTCCTCTTGTTCTCTCTCTCTCTCTATTTCCTCTCTCTCTCTCTTCCTCTCTCTCTCACTCTCTTCTCTCTCTCTCTCTCTTCTCTCTCTCTCTCTCTCTCTCTCTCTCTCTCTCTCTCTCTTGTCTCTCTCTCTTCTCGTCTTCTGTTGTCTAATTC
>JAGGCT020004136.1:0-26280 GCA_017654935.2 Phymorhynchus buccinoides
GGCTGCCCTCGTGGGGGGGGGGGGCCTCCCCATCTCTATCCTCCGCACTGCTCCACAAGCCTCTCAGGTCCAAACGCCGCATTGCCCACTCACCCAAGGGTTCACGCCCGACCCAAAAAAAACGCCTCTCGGGAGGTCTGCTCCCTCTCCGCGCCGGCAGTCGCGCCACCAAACGTCCCCACGCCACGGATCACACCTCTCAACAACATTGAGTAGGCGAATGTCCAACTTAGAGCCGGATCGTCTATAAACTCTTCATTTCTCCAAACTTAGCCGGCTATTAAGTACTGACGTCTTAAAGCAGAGAGTTGCAAGAAACACCACTCAGACGGAGGAGGGACGTGAAAACGGTAGAGTCTGTACGTAAATACAAACCGTTATTCTCGGGGATCTGATCGTTGGACAACCGATCTACTCAAGAAAAAAAAAAAAAAACTCAAAAAAAAAAAAAAAAAAAAAAAAAAAAAAAAAAAAGAAAAAAAATAAAACAAAACAATCGTCGGTGCATCGGAGTCGATCCTGATAACCTAGAACAAAGATATGTACTACCACCCTCTTCCTCGAGCGTCTGCTTTCTCCTCATCTCCAATCCCGTCTCTTACTCTCTCTCTCCCACTACCCCTGATCATTCTGGTTCATATTCATTGTTAAACCCCACACTTTCCACTATGCGCAGTTGCATTCGATAGCTTCAGTGTGTGAATCATACCCATAGGAGTGAGAGGATGTGTACAATGCTAACCTTGAACAGGTGATAAAGACATAAGAACAGCGGTGCGAATAGTAAACTTAAGACAGTATGGATCAGAATGGAGGGCGGAAAACCCACACACACACAGCAGCACATGGAGAGGAGAGGAAGCAGCACACAGAGCCACACTACACACACACACACTGCTGGGGATCCTAGGCGAGTCTTCCATACGAATAGTTCCACCACCTTCTGGAAGTTCTGTGCTTAATAACTTCCTCTACAATCACTGTCTACTATAACTCCGGTCTTTGACTCTGCCTTTTTACGACTGGTAGCTGTATTAGAATGAGTACAGATGCTATATCTACATCGTTCTGCACTTTTTAGCCCATTCCCTCTGCCTTTTTTCCAATAAAAAAATCTTTCGGATAAGTTTCCCTTTGACTCCTCCGAAAACTAGAATGTGTCGGCTGAATGCAGCGAGGCACCGGTGAAAAAACCCCTGGGAAAAAACTGGGCGACATGACAAGATACCCATTGTGGCCTTAGTAGGCTGGGATCAGCAAAGAAGAAGTAAGGGCAGTGCGTGCGTCGGGGGAGGGGAAGAAGGAGGCATTGTGATAGTGGTTAAAAGTATAGGATAAGATTTCCAGTGTTCCATCAACTGAAGTCTAGAATAAAACATTTACCAAAAAAATCTTTGTTTTATGTTACTTTATTCCATCGAGGTTGCTTTTTTGTTAGTCTTTTTGCTGATAAATTCCTATAAGAGTGAAGACAGAGGCGTTTATTTTGTTATGACATATTCCTTACTGTAGATGAAATCTGTTCAAGGGTTAGCTTTTATGCTTTTTTTTTCATCTACTCGGGCTACAACCAACAGCAACAGATCAAAATTAATTCACATGCAACGCTAACGTCTTACTTTTATTGCACATTTAACGCAAGAAGACAAGCAATAACGCCTAATATTGATTAAGTCGTGACTAGTGACTGCCAAGCCTATGGTATTAGTTGAGACGATGTGCACGTAGCTGTGCTTAGCCGTCGTAAGAATAGGCACAGTTGATTCTACTGCTGGTGCTATCACGATAGCTCGTATCATTTGTATGGCAGCATGTCATCTATCAGCAACCTTCGAATATTGCACTATACACGAATCAGCGTTGTTGTTATTATAGCTCTTCAGAATATACTGCGTACTTAGATTGAGCTAATGCAGAGAAGGAGCCAGGTTTTAGACTAGGATCAGAGAGTGGGGAGAGAGAGGAGAGGTTGGGAAGTATACATCATCTCATGTCGGACATGTAAAGAGATTATATATTACTTCCTATCTCACACGCCCTTGACTGCCAGAATCTGTAAACAGAAAGAAGAGAACAAAATCATTGTATGTGAATCATGCATATTGAACTAAGACATACTCGATTGAGGGCCATCGGGCAAAATGGTCTGGGATAAAACTCTTGACTGTGTTACGTAGCAACAACACACCAGCATATCAGAGTGATTCCTCTTCATCTGATGACATCATCAGTGGTGTCCATCAAGATGAAGTAATGATGAAGTAAGGTATTGGTGGCGAGTCCAATGAGTGCTTATGGTAACGTTCACTCGGTAATTGTCCTACAGATAATAGTTTGGGTTTCGACCAGTTTATCAACGATGATCGGCTGTCTGTGGTTGTAGTGCTGAAATAGAGAGTACTCATACGCCCAGCCAGAGATCACTCTCCTCTGCCACACCACCCACCCCCAGTAGGCGATCGCCGAGGGGAATGGCTTAATTGTATAAATAGTGCCGCACCAAGAGTCCAGTTCTGGGAAGTTCTAGGTACTTCTCGTAACTCCTCCTAAATCTCTACACTTCTCTATTGACCAACGGCCTTTCCCTTATGCGTTACTGTGCTAGTCTGACTATAGCGAGAGAGTTTACTGTCTTGCCGGTCCATCTCCTGCCTAGTTTTCAAGAAACACGTATCAAAAAGATTTCCTGTCAGCCGAAGTCTGACTTGCTGGGAGCGCATGTGATTTCTAGGTAGTATAAGCAGCATGACGGCATAGTCATTCGACGCTATCTGCGGTCATCAAATCGACATCTGGAACTGTCTAAGCGATCGAAGAAGAAGAAATGCAGATCTCACACTTATTCGGTATGGAAGGACGCGTAAAGTGTAGGTTGAGTAGTGGCCTATAGATCTCTTCTCTTAACTAATCTTACTTTTTTCTTTTCTTTTTGGTGTGTAGTCTATCAACATACCGTTTTATGCTTGTAGAAGCAAGGGGAGGGAGGAGAAGGGGTGGGTGGAAGTATAGATATCATATACAGTGCTGATCTTATTTTAGGGCGGGGGTCGTGGTGAGGATTTTTTGCAATTCATACAGGCAGCTCGAAATCACAATTTCTTGTTTTTTTATGTGATGCTGTAGTCGACAAAGACATTGAATATGCTGGATATAGTTCTGTTCTTCGGCAAAGCTTCATGTGAGGATTGGGTGAAGATGAAAATAACAGCTTTGGATACTACACAGCCTCCTCACGTAGTTGAGGAGGGAAAAGCAGTAGTAGACATTCATCTCTCAGTCCAAAGAATCGACACCGGGACTACGTGTGCACATATTGAATCAGTGGAACATTATGCTGGAAAATCTGCATCCTTTAACAGCGCCTACGTCGATTGATTCACAGTGCTGTCTGATCATAGCAGTAGCAGATGCGTAAGACAACATCTGCGAAAAGTCATTTACTGTTCAGCTTCTCATGTCATATGATTACTGATTATTCCCCTTAGTCAACGTGAATATGTGTGTGAGAGACACATGAGAAGAAGCTGTAAGTTGATATGGATTATTTAGTCAGCACTGTTTGATTATACTCCTCGAGGATATAGAGAGATTGTCGAACTTTTACTCTGGTCTTCTGCTTCTCGTCCAGCTCAGACCAAGTAGTTCATCACTGGTCGATTAGAGGCGCAACGATAGCGTGCAGTGCTGATGCGATGAATGAACCACTAGCTAGTAGAAGATAGGTCCGCAATCGCATGTGCCGGCTTTCGCTGGAGGAATCTTGCTGAAGTATTTCTTAATCTCGAAAACAAAAAGTGTTTTGTGAAAAAAGGCTGCACGGAAAACTGGACCGGTTATAGGCACGGAAGAGATAGTAAAAAAAAAAAAAAAAAAAAGAGAGAGATAGACTGCAGTACAGGCAACATGCGGGAAACAAGATGAGTCAAGAAGATTGACAGATTTCAGAGAGAAGTGACAACAGTCACAGTCGAACTGTACGAGAGGAGGATGTGGAGAATGATATTTGAGTGGCTAAAGATCCGTGGCGAGCCTAAGTAGTGACTACCTCTGACGTGCGAGCTTTTTCCTTCTGTCCACATACAGGATTATTGTTGTGCACAGTACCTCTTAAGACGGAACAAGGGTGTGAGAGCATGGAGGTTTGGTCACCAAGAGAGAGTTGAGTCAGGTATACTAATTCTGACAGACCCGCGTCTGGTTTACTGTTCTTAGCCTTAGCTTTCTTTAATTTCAGCAAGTGATGCGGTGGTGGATTTGCTGATCTGCCCATACTAAAATGCGGATGTGTCAGGTAATTTTCTGAGTAGAGAAGTGCTATGGGTAATTGGACGAGTGCTGTATAACGATCCACTACTAGGCTCCGTTCTGACACGGAATGATGAATGAAAAATGGTGTTTTACGTCCTCGACACCGTCATAAGACACATATGGAACATTACTTAAACTACACAGATGGTGGAACAATACTGGTGGAGGAGGGGAGGATGACCCAAAGGACGAGTTAATGCAACATCTCAGTCATAAACGTCCGATTTTTCTAACAATACACATCATGTGTAGCGGGACCAACACGCCCTCAGATTAAACCTCAATCAGAGACTGATGGTGGACGCAGGAAAAGCAGTCACAGAAGTATATTCTTTCTTAATAGTATGTAGTTCCATGACAACATCGACGCTTATCATCTCACTGTGTTTATATAGACTCATGTAGATCCCGGATTATTGAATAAGCAGAGCCCTAGATCACTCTGCCTGCCTATGAGTCAATAGTCTCATACTGCAACTAGACTGATCATTGCGAAATGGATGTCATGAGCCTAGTTTTTTGATAGTACATTAGAGGGGGTCCTGATGAGGATGCTATGCGTCTCTTGGGCTTAGATAAACCATGGAAAGATATTCATCTACTAGACCCATTTTCATCAGCAACTGAGTTATCGCTAGAGTTTGTTATTAGACTTATTATGATACGAAGATGATGCATATAACTTTCTCAAAAAATAGCTTTTTTGTGGCGCTAGAAGGGGCTGTAAACATCTATTTCATAACTGTGTAGGCTGGAGTATTGACTATATGAATAGATGTAAGTTATGCACTATCTGCCTCGTGGCAACTTTTCGTCTGCGTAAAAACTTTCGACTTGCGACATCTTCGTCGGGCTATTCATCGTAACTCCGGATGTCCGGGAGATTGTTGTATGTTAATGTAAAACTAGTCAGAGATAATCAGATATACACTCTCATATTCATATCTCTATACTGAATATACCAGTGTACGATTGATCAGTTTGACGAGTACGCGTTCGTATATGTCACTGTATGATAAAGCGAACTTATGATATATCTTCTGCATGTCGGTGTTAAGCAACCTAACGGCTAAACTAGAATGACATACTACAAGTTGTAATGGTACTTGAGCAGAAAGCGTTCATCGAGGAGATATTCGCTCTGCTGAATCGAATCATAATCTTAACATTACTGGAGGAGGAGAAATCACAGATTTCCTGTGTAGTGATGTTACGACTATTCTCATCTCTCTCCATAGAATTGCCCATTTCATGAAATAGAGCAAATCGTATGAGTAGCCCAGATTCGGTTGAAAGAGCCAATTGGTAGGGATAACATAGTGACATGTCAGGAGAATAGCAATTCGAACATCAGTTCTCTGGGGGGGGGGGGGGGGGGGGTTCATTAGCACACATCAAGATCAACGAATTGGTTTCAACATACACTAATAAGAAATATCTGTAGATGAGTTGAAATTATCTTATTGTGGCAGACTAATCAATCTTGGATAATGAGTACGGAGGTGTTAGATAATGACAAGACGATTGATAGGCTCAGGAATGCCCCAGAGTAGCATCTGGTAGAGTTGGGGGGGCAGGATAGGGGTGCAACTACAAATAATACAATGTAGAAAAGTGTGATACCATTGAATCAATCATTGGCTGTACAAGTACCTGCGAAATAGAATTGAGGAGTTCAAGATAAATGTCGTCATTTACATTGTCTATTTCATGAACTGGAGCCAAGCCGTTTTGCCCATTAGCATCTGAACAATCCAACAGCAAGTGTTCGACAGGAATGAGGGGACATAAACAGTAGTAGCACAATATACTCTGCTGGCTAACAGTAGGGAGGGGGATCTCTCATTCTCCACCTCTTTTAGACCATAACTTGATCTGTGTTTGATGATGTGTCATTTCTTTTATGTATTAAAAAACAATGAACCAATACAACCAAAAGTCAGCTCAGTGACCCAGAATGGAATAAAATGGACTTTTTTTTATTATTAGAAGAAATAGCCATTGCTGTTCTTATTATTACCTACAGAGGTGAACGATACGGTGTTATGCTGTACTTTCGGATGAGTTTATCCTTATCATAATGTCGAGCACTGGGAGATAACTCTAAGTTTGGCCCATACTACGTAGAGTGAAGTGTGAGAGCTGCTATGACTAAACTAACGAAACCATACCACCCAAGCGAATCAGCTTTTAATTCTCTCTTCTTTAAATTCAGTACAGTTAGCTCTCCAATTTGTCTTTCTGATTGCAAACATGATGCAGTTCTGAGGTGTGGGTTTGGTTTTTTTAACAGACATAGATGAATAATTTGTCTCTTCCTCCATCCACACATCAATAAGAACAATGGGGGGGAGGCAACGTGGGGGGTTATCATCGCAACAATTTGCAATGTGATTTGGCGGATCGTGGACACATAATGCAGGAAGTGATGTGTTCTCTCTTACTTGAATAACATGTTCCTTCCAATTTGTTTTTGTAGAGGGAGACAGACGAGACCATGTTACTGCTTTTAGGTTTTTTAATTTCTCAATACTAGACTGAGCTTTTTAATCTGCAGTTTTTCACAAAAATAGTTTTTAGTTATAAAAATATAATAGGAAATACCTCATGCTTTCTTAATAATCTATGATGAAGTCATTTGCAAAAGTGAGTTGTCGGTGTAACTGGGAACAAACAGGTAGGTAGGATGACTGCATTTTTGCAGGCTCCGATGCTCATTCCGTTAATGATATTGACTGAGATCTTTCCTCTACATTCTACAATGAATTTCTTATGAAGTTTTACAAAAACCTGGTATGTGATTACAGCTACGGTCTTTCTATTCAATGTACTTCTGTTTCTTGTGTTGTGCATGCACAGCAAAGACGCAACGAAACACATAAACTATGCATCTATTTTGCTTCCTCATTTACTCATTGGTCAGGGGCGGGATTGGGGGCCTTTTTTAGCCTTTCATTATCTGGAATACTACATACTCGCTTCCAGTTTATGGTCCCATCCCTGTTTCTTCTTATTTCGACTCGCTCACATGTTTCCTAGTCCAATTATGAGCGCCTAGTCAATTGCGTATGCTGTCGTTTATGCCGCCTTTAACCTAAGACATAGGCCCGTAGCAAAATCCGACTTCTAACCGTGCAGACTATAGGAATAGGGAACCGGTCCCTCTGAGGAAATCTTTTGCGAAAGACATTTCAATATTGTGAAAAGGTATTTCGATGAAAAAACAAAAAGCAGGAGAAAGGAGAATATTGACCCGGTAGGTTTAAAGACAGGAAAAAGATTATGTAGAGTAGATGAAAGTTTGGTCGCGGGTAGAGGTAGGGTTGTTTAAGCCAGTGAAGGAAAAAAAATAAGGCAGAATTGGTTTTGCTTGTGGGGGCAAATCGGTCCAAACATCGAGGAGAGACTCTTTTTGTTTTGAAACAGAGATTAGAAGGGGAAGTTAACACAGTCACAGAACTTCCAGGGGGATGGGAAGGTGTTTTTCGGATTAGGGTAGGGAAAACTAGTTATACAAAATTCGAACAAAGACCAAAATAGGGACCCCCCGGGTATCTCCAACGGTACCGGGGATGGATCGAAGTTTTACCACCATTTCCCTCTGCCCATAACCCACGGTCACGGTTTCGTCTGCTCCACAAGTTTTCATTCCCATTTTATTGGTTCTGTCGCTTGAAAGTTATTTTTTTGAGCTCTAAGTTGTCTCTTCATTTCTCATGATAGCGATCGACGAACCTTGCAAGCGCAGGTATTTTCAAGACAACCCCCACGGACACGCGTCGAAACATTCCCTCTTAACGCTAGTAAGGATGTTTACTTAAGGGTTTACATTAACGTATGAGCTGTGCTCCAGCTATAAGTACGGGGGGTCGTCAAAACACGTGACAACACGTGATTTTGACACGTGATCTAGTGTGTCAGGTAGCTAAGCTTCTAATTAGAGCCATGTGAGGAGTGTAATTTCATGAGATGTAGGGATAGCTTCTGCTGCATCTTTATGCTTGTACACCCATTTTTGTGTGGCAACTATTTGAATTAAAGGATGCGGTAGACAAAATTTAAAGGAAATGAAACTAGCGAAAATTATACATTCTATTATTGTTGTGCTGAATTCAGGGCTCCCAGTCACTCTCGCAAAACAAGGTGTCCTAGGAGGCCAGGGACTCCTTCACTTACAGTATAGAGGGTCCTAGAGCGAGATAGAGGGTCCCAGTGGCATTGCGAATGCTAAAAATAATTTTTCTAGTGCATCCCTGGGACCCCCTGTACATTCTTTTAGAGGGTCCTTTAGAATTCTGAATACTTACCATAGACCCCCAAATGGGGCCCCAAACCCACCCCTGGGAGCCCTGTGCTTGTGTGTGTGTTTTTGGGGGGTTGGGCGTATGTATGATGTGTGTGTGCCTGTGCATGTCTGAACGTATGTTTTTTTGTGTCTGTGCTTTGTGTGTGTGTATATGTGTGATGTGTACCTGTATGTATGTCTGTGTACCTGTATGTGTGTCTGTTGTCCTGCAGCCCACACAGAGGTGGTGACAGACGATGAGGATGGCCTACAACACAGGGGGGTCGTCCCCAACACCCACCACGACCACAAGAAACGCCGCGGCCTCAGGAGGCTCTTTGGGAAGTGAGTCTCTTTCCCTCCGTCTCCTTTGCTGGGTGATGTCTTCTTCTTCGTCCTCTCAGACCTGTTTACTCTACTCTTTTCGAGTAGTATTCTACTCAATTTAGACCTCTACTACTCTTCAAAACTGAAATTAATGCTCTTAACCCTTTCACCACCAAAGTCGCATTTTAGCACCACAATGGTTTAACCCCTATGTCACTAAAAGGCATCAAATTGGGGTCTATAATCCAAAGACCCTATTGTCTTAGTTTTGGGAAGTAAGGATAGACCTTATTTTATATACGTCACAGAAGAATCCCCAATACTGCAGATGGATTTTGTTCTCTACCCAGGTAAATGTAATGGGACATTTGTGGCTAAAATAAGGCTGGCGGACAAAGGGTTAAATTCTTGATTACTAATCGTTTTCAATAAACATTATTTGATGGTTTAAAACTACACATTTTGCACCAAAACTACTCATTTCAGCTATCGAGACTTCTCAAGACTTGTGTAGGGGATAAACAGGTCTGTCTTCTTCTTCGATCGCTCAGATAGTTTCCCGTCAATTATGAGCGCAGATACGTCATGCTGCCATTATGCACCTAACTAAGAAATAGTTGAGCCCAGCAAGTCCGACTTCAGCTGGAAGAAATCTTTTTGAAAGTGTCTCCTTTGCTGGGTGAAGTTTTCTTCTTCTTCAATCGCTCAGACACATTCCCGTCGATTATGAGCGCAGATGCATCATGCTGCCGTTATGCACCTAACTAAGAAATCGTTGGGCCCAGCAAGTCCGACTTCAGCTGGAGGAAATCTTTTTTGAAAGTGTTTGTAAAATTAAAGAAAGGCAGGAGAATGGACCGGTAAGGCAGAAAGATAATAGATGACAGTAAGCAAAGGGAAAAGACTGAGTCAAAGAGAGTGACTGATTAGAGGAAGTTATAAGCACAGAACTTCCAGAAGGTGGGGGACTATCTGTACAAAAGATCCCCCGGTATCCCCACGGGGGTTGATGTCTGATCATAAGAGATTTGTGAAGAAAGAGCTAATGCATTAGTTTTATTTAATTTTTTCGATATTGGGAGTTTTTTGTTGTATAATATAGATTAGTATGTGCTGGAGAAAACGTCACTTTGAGTCGAGAGCCGGTTTGGCCGTGTAGACCATGCATTTGCCAAGATGAAGAAGAAATTAAAATGTGTTTGCAAGTTTTAAAAGAAATTAAATTATAGCAAATATCATGTATTGTCCCCTGAAGTCGGAGTATGGCCGCCCATGTGGCGGGGCCCTTTAAAAGCAGCCATACACATAATCTTCCCACCCAAGGCCATGCTAAATGTTCACATGGCACTGGGTGTGCCCCCAGAGCTTTTTAAGCTGGGGAACGAAAACAACAACAACAAAACATGTATTCTTCGTTGTACTTGTGTGTGTGTCTATAGTTACTGCTTTCATTCAAACGATACATGTGGTTGTTGACTCTCAAGTGCCATTTCTGTAATTCAAACCCTTTGTTTTTAACTTCAGCTTCTGTTATCAATACACATGAAAACAATATAACTGTACAAAGTCCAAACATTTTAAAAACCCAAGTGATTGTCGTTTGCTTTGCAAAATGCAAATTTTTATGTTCACAATGTTACGGTTGCCCAAGGACGCTTTGTTTTAACCCCTTGACTGCCATATAATGTATCACATACTGACCTCATGACATCACTGATGATGTCATCAAATGAAGAGGAATAACTGATATGTTGGCTTTTGCTTTAACACAGTCAAGAGAGTTATATGGGGGGGGGGCCCCAGACCATTTTTGCCAGATTGGCTCTATCAGTTGTCTTTTTCGTGGCATGATTTGTACAATGAATTTTCTTTTAATTTTCTCTGGCAGTCAAGGGGTTAAAGAGTCTGAAATTGGTCCAGAATGTGCTGTGCTGTGAATTTCAATATGCATGTGTATACACACACAGGACTTAACAGTTTTTGTTTGTTTGCTTTTTACTCATTTTGTGGAATGAAGGATATAACATTTAGCAACAGGTTGAAAATATCATGAGTACGGACTATAAGGCGATACTTCCCAGAGTGGGACCTCTGTGCCTTATAATGTGACTAACAATATAGTAAGACACTAATAATAAAATCAGAATTTTGTGTCAAATTGTTTTTGGGGATTCGCCTTATAATCAGGTGCGCCTTATAGTCCGTAAACTACAATAATTAAAAATGAACTTTCTGGGGAAACACACAGACACACCATGTATGATTATTTTGAGCTCATCATGCCTCACAACCTTGTTTCCCCCCCGCCGTGTGTTTTACGCAGGTTAAAGCGCAGCAGTTCTCAGGACTTTGATGGGGGCAGGGACGGCGGGGGAGATGGGGGCGAGTTCAGGCGGGGAGGTGTGCGAGCCACAGCCACTGCCAGACTGGCTGGATGGTCCCAGCGATCCAAACTGTGAGTGGGAGGTTCTTCGGTCTGTTTTTCCCTGTGGGGATACCGGGGGGTCTTTCGTAAAAATAGTTCCCCCACCTTCTGGAAGCTCTGTGCTTGTAACTTCCTCTAATCTTTCACTCTGCCTTTTCCCTTTGCTTTCTATCATCTGCTATCTTTCTGCCTTATTGGCCCATTCTCCTGCCTTTTTTTCAAAACAATCTTCCTAATTTTCTCCTTTGAGCTCCTCCCAAATCGGAATGTGTCGGCTGTACGCAGCGGGGAGACCATTGAAAACTGAAAACCGGACACATACGTACCTTACCCATTATGGCCATGTGGCCTGGGAACGCAGAAGAAGAAGAAGGGTCTGTTTATTTCTTCTATCAAGACTGGCTGGATGGATGGTCCCAGCGATCCAAACTGTGAGTGGGAAGTTTCTGGTCTGTTTATTTCTTCTATCAAGACTGGCTGGATGGTCCCAGCGATCCAAACTGTGAGTGGGAAGTTTCTGGTCTGTTTATTTCTTCTATCAAGACTGGCTGGATGGATGGTCCCAGCGATCCAAACTGTGAGTGGGAAGTTTCTGGTCTGTTTATTTCTTCTATCAAGACTGGCTGGATGGTCCCAGCGATCCAAACTGTGAGTGGGAAGTTTCTGGTCTGTTTATTTCTTCTATCAAGACTGGATGGATGGATGGTCCCAGCGATCCAAACTGTGAGTGGGAAGTTTCTGGTCTGTTTATTTCTTCTATCAAGACTGGCTGGATGGTCCCAGCGATCCAAACTGTGAGTGGGAAGTTTCTGGTCTGTTTATTTCTTCTATCAAGACTGGATGGATGGATGGTCCCAGCGATCCAAACTGTGAGTGGGAAGTTTCTGGTCTGTTTATTTCTTCTATCAAGACTGGATGGATGGATGGTCCCAGCGATCCAAACTGTGAGTGGGAAGTTTCTGGTCTGTTTGTTTCTTCTATCAAGAAATGCCTGTTTTTGAAACTCCTTTTTTAATTTGTTTACTTTCACATAGGAAACACAGTACATCGTCATATCAGGCATTGTACTTTTCTGTGACTTTGCTGAAAACAGCACATGTTGAAAATAAAAATAACATAAATATATTGGAAGGGTTTTTTAGCTTAAAGGGACACCCTGGCGGATATGTTTTTGCAAGAAACGCATCGCGATCACCAGGGAAACACCCTTTACAGAGATCGCAACACTCACTTTGCTCTGGTTTCCTAGAAATCAAACCGTCAAATCGGCGATTCCTCCTTGGCGGAGGTGCTGGAAGTCAAATTCTTTCAGTGAAAGAGAAGGCATGTGCCTTTTCTTTTCTAATGGCCGCCTGAGTTTAGACCAAATCGTTTGCATGAAATGTCCACAATATAAGCCTTTTTATTTTATGCAGTTTATAAAAACCAAAAATCTGTTCTCGCGGTGAAACAGGAACTGGGTGACGGCCCCCCTCTCTCTCTCTTTTCCTTCTCTTTCTCTCCCTCTCTTTCCCTCTCTCTTTCTCATTCATAATGGAAACCTGTTAAAGTCTGGTTGTGTTGTTCTATGCTCAGGACGGACACGGACATGCCATTCTCGCGGTGGGACGGTGACCGGGTGACGGCGTGGCTGAACGAGATTGGCCTCAACATGTACCTGACCGACTGCAAGCGCTGGGTGCGCAACGGGGAGCAGCTCCTCAAGGCCACCGGACACGACCTGGAGAAGGTCTGCGACTCTCGGGGAACTTAACTCCCTTGTCTGTGTTAGGCATGGTAGACCTCCGCGAATCACGGAAAATCCACAAAACAGTTTGAAACAAAATATTTTTTTAAATGCATTGAAATGGCATGAAAAAGGGAAAATGTCACTCTCATTTCGGCACCCTGGACCCCCGGCCATTTTCCTTGAAAACCACTTTGCCCCCACTACCATGCCTGTGTGTGGAAATACGCCCTCTTCTGTTCAAAACTTCTGAATTAAACCCCCAGAAAGAACTGAGAAATTAAATGGGGAGAGGGAGGGGCTTTGCCAAGTTTATTTATTTCAAGAACTGTTTTGATCCCTATCTCACTGTATCTTCCGTCTTCTGCTTGGGTACTGACGAAAAACAATGTCAAAATGCAACAACAACAAAGAATTCTACTTCCTAAGGCAAAAAGAGAGAGAGAGAGAGAGAGATCGGAAGTTCTGCTCAGAGAATCAAACTTGAGTATTATCAGTGTATCTTGTGCTTTCTTGATTTCCACCAAAGGATTACCAGAAGCATGAGAAGTTAGTTTATTATTGCCGGGGTCACCACTGTAATGAAGCTAAAATAAACTAACTTCTCATGCGCACATTTTTAAAACAAACAACTGAAATCACTCACAACTCAATTTTAATTAATAAATAAACAAGTAAAATAAAACAATTTTATGCCAACGCAATAAAAATTATTATAAAGAGTAATTCACATTCACTCAGCACTATTCAGAATCGATGCTGTTTATCATAAAAACAAAATACTGGCCAGATCAATAAATTAGTCTTTGAAAGTTTGAGCCAAGTCTTGAAACTTCATAAGCCTTATCCAGTTTCTGTTTCTGTTTCTGTCTGGATACGTCGCAGACACCACTTCGTAGTCCAGGCGAAATTAAGCTTTATTAAAACAACCTCCTCCTTTTTTTTTTTACAAAGACTATCTCCGGGATTATCATTTCAAAGAAGACAGAGAACGTTGGCACCATTCTCTGGCTCCCTGGCCTCCTCCGGGTGACGTAACAAAAATCCTATGATCTCATTTTTATTCTACGTAAAGAAAAACTTACGTCATTTTCTTTTGACGAAATTATAAAAACTAGTCAATGTCAATTACCCAAAAAATAAAAGATCCCACACACTTGACATTCTTGCCAGGAGGGGGGGGGGGAGGAGGGAGAAAGGACGCAGTTTTCATTATCACTAATATTGTTATTATTATTACCACAGCTTTCCTCCTAAGTCGGAGTGTGGCTGCTCACATGGCGGGGTAATCAAAAAACGGTCACACACACGTAATGTTCTCATCCCTAGTTGGTGCGTTTGTACCATAGTGTTCAATAGGGCATTTGCCACGCGCCGGCGACCTTGAATTTCACAGTTCAATTTAGAGAGTTGAATTAGAGAGGTCATCGCAACTCGGGCATAATGAGCTCGGGCAAATTAGTAGTCTAGTATAGTGAACGAACACTCGTGGCAAACGCCCTATTGCTTTGGCTTTTGGATGATCCCTGGAGTCTTTAAGCCAGGGAACGAAAACAGCAACAACAACGACATTACCACAGCTGAATGATATGCCATTTGTTTGTTGTTTGTTTCTTTGTTTGTTCGTTAGCGTGGAATCAAGCATTTCCTGCACCGCAAGAAGCTTCAGTTGGCCCTTCAAGCCATGGGGGGAGGAGAGAAAGACGCAGTTTTTATTATTACTTATATCATTGCTATGTTTGTTGTTGTTGTTGGCTTACCCTGGCTAAAAGACTCCAGGGATCATCCCAACAGCCGAAGCACTTGAACACTGCGGTAAAAGTGCACCAGCTAGGGATGAGAACATTACGTGTGTGACCGGTTTTTGATTACCCCGCAACGTGGGCAGCCACACTCCAACTTCGGGTGGATATCATTGTTGTTATTATTATGATTACTACTACTGACTAAGTCAAATGCAGTTTATGTTTGTTCAGGAGCTTGGAGTGAAGAACTTTCTGCACCGCAAGAAGCTTCAGTTGGCCCTCCAGGCCATGGGGGGAGAGAAAGGGGCCCAGTTCTGCGACCTTGACCACAACTTTGTCACACGTCAGTACTTCAATGTCCTTGTCTTGACTCTGTTGATTTTCTTCTTCTTTGATCACTCAGTTTCCTGTCAATTATGAGCGCAGATGCGTCATGCTGCCGTTATGCGCCTAACTAAGAAATAGTTTGGCCCAGCAAGTCCGACTTCGGCTGGAGAATATCTTTTTGAAAGTGTTTTGTGAAAAAAGGCAGGAGAATGGACCGGAAAGGCAGAAAGATAGTAGATGACAGCAAGCAAAGGGAAAAGGCAGAGTCAAAGAGGTTGACAGATTAGAGGAAGTTACAAGCACAGAACTTCCAGAAGGTGGGGGGACTATTTGTACAAAAGAGACCCCCCCCCCCCCCCCCCCTGGGTATCCCCACGGGGGGTTCTGTTGATTCGATCTTGCTAGGGTTTAAATTCTAGAAAGTAGTACTGTATTGAAGAAATGCGCGTGAAAGCAATTGGTGAAATTAAGAAAGCAGAAAATCTGATTCACGACTGGAAGTAGAGAGGCATTCTAAATACAGTGCTGGAAACTGTTTGTTTGACTGTCTAGTCAGATCGAAGTGCGTTTCTGTGTTACGCAGTGTATTGAATTTGACTTGTGCTTTGTCATTTCATTCTAAACACAGTGCTGGAAACTGTTTGTTTGACTGTCTAGAACCAGACCCAAGTGCGTTTCTGTGTTACGCAGTGTATTGAATTTGACTTGTGTTTTGTCATTTTTTTTTCTTTTTTTTTTTTTGGGCTGTCCCATCTTCTCAGTGGCGTTGCTCTCACGCTGCTCATTCCGAATTCCAATTCGCAGCCACACCCCAGATTGTTCAGGTCGCAGAATCTGAGACCAGCAGTCCAAGGGGAGCAAATCTATGTTAGGACGTCAGGAGGCAACCAACCGAGGAGACAATGCACTGCTGCTGAGTCACTTCGGTGGAGTTCAGTGGAGCCTGTTCAGGGCACCACCTACTAAGCCCCCTACTGACGACACTATTCTCTTAGTCGCGGAGCCAGCATGAGTGAGGTCCTCCCCCGAGGGCGCCACCACACCCGTCCAACGACAGCTCCTCAGAACATACTGATCCCCATGACTTTGACCCGAACGCACCAAGGCATAGACTGGATTGGAAACTGAAACTGAGGTCACCATGAGAGCAGGGCACATTTCATTTTTTAAATCGTTATCTGGAATTTGCATATGTCTATGGGAAAAATAACAGTGAAAATCTGGTAGGTCAAAACTGAAAAGAATGGAATTTTATTTTGAGATGATTGTATATTAGTGTCAGATTGATGTGTTCTTCTATTGAAGCCAGTTATGTGCATGTATTTCGCCTTGGCTTAAGGCTGTGTCGGACCAGTTGACATAGGCTAGAACACCAAGGCTACATCAAAATGTTGTTATGCTCTGCATAGTTATGCGGGGATTGTCTTTAGCTATGACACAAGCTCCTAGCGTGTGGCTGCCCACGTGGCGGGGCAATCAAAAACGGTCACGCACGTAATGTTCTCATCCCCAGCTGGTGCATTTGTACCATAGTGTTCAAGTGCTTCGGCTGTTGGGAGATCCCTGGAGTCTTTAAGCCAGGGTATGACAACATCTCTCTCTCCCTCTCTCCCTCTCTCTCTCTCTCTCTCAAAATAGTTTATGGAGAGTTCTTGAAAAGATCAAAGTGTCAACAAAAATGTTACAGATGTTAAAGGGAATGTATAGTTCTGTCCAGTCCTGTGTTCGTTGTGGTCATTATATGTCTGATTTCTTTGATTGTAACATGGGTGTGAAACAAGGTTATTTGTTATCACCAGTACTTTTTTCACTTTTAATAACTGAGGTTGCTGACGAGGTGAACAGTAAAGGTAAACATGGAATTCAATTTTTACCAGGGCTTCGGGAAATCTTTTTGCTCATGTTCGCTGATGATATTGCTTTACTGTCATCAACCCCAGCAGGGTTACAGAATCAGCTAAATAATCTCCAAAAAGCATCACAATATCTTGGTTTAGAAATAAATTTAAGTAAAACAAAAATAATGATTTGCAGGAAAGGAGGACATATAGCTAAAACAGAAAAATGGTTTTATGATGGTAAAGAAATAGAAATTGTGAATAGTTATAGATATCTAGGTTTTTTGCTTTCGACAAAGCTATCATTTGTTTCTGCTCTAGAAGAATTTGCTGGTAGGGCTAAGGGGAGGGTAGTTGAAATTATGAAGACAATGTGGAGCCTTGGTAATATGGACAGAAATGTATTTTTTAAACTTTTTGATGCTCAAATTAAACCCATATTGTTATACGCTTCAGAAGTATGGGGTAGTTTTCATTTTAAGACAGTAGAATCAGTTCACCTATTTGCATGTAAAAGATTCCTTAGTGTAAGCCCCAAAACCCCAAATATGATGATCTATGGTGACCTGGGGAGATATCCATTGTACATTGATAGTTCAATTAGAGCAATTCGTTACTGGTTTAAGTTAAATCAAATGCCATTGTCTAGAATCCCAAAGCAAGCTTATCAAATGAGTGTCAGTAGAATGTCAAATAACACAAATGTTGAAACAAATAAATTGAAGATCTGGGCAGACACGATTAAACGATGTTTAGATATGTACAGATTTTCAGAGGTCTGGATATATGGTGGGGTTGGTGACGAAAATGCTTTTGTTGTGTTGCTTAAACAGCGTATGATTGATTGCTTTAAACAAGACTGGGTAGCCAAACTCAACAGCAGTGACCGTTTTAAAACATATCGCTCTTTCAATTCTTTACTGCAACCAGAAAAATATTTATCTGATTTAACTATCAGTAAATTTAGATCAGCTTTTGTACAGTTTCGTTTTGGAATGAATGAACTAAAAATCAACCAGCGATATACAGATATTTCGAAACACTGCCCATCATGTAATAAATTAGAAGATGAACTACATGTATTGTATGATTGTCCAATATATAACGACTTGAGACGTAAATACTTGTACAAACATAATATAACGATGGTAACTATAAGACCACCCTTACTAAACTGTTTATTGCAAAGTGAAAGTTGTTTAGTTACTAGGAACGTTGCGATGTTTATATACTATGCTTTACAACAAAGGGAACAGTTTATGCCACTTGTAAATCCTTAGCTTGCTAAATAGCTTTTTGTGTATCCGCATTCATTTAGCTTGTCAAAGTATTGTTCTAACCATTGTGTTCTTTACCTGCCTTTGCTTTAGTCGTGTGCATATTTTAGTTGCACCTCCAAATGTGTATAGGTCGGTGGCCTCACTGCGTCTCTCTCTCTCTCTATCTATCTCTCTCTCTCATTTGTCATTAACATTGTTCACTGCAGGTTGGCTCAGTACAAGGACGCGTTCTACGATGCCCTCTCTCTCTCTCTCTCTCTCATCTGATCATTATTGTTGTTTTGTTCAGGTTGGCATAGGTCTCCCTCAGTACAAGGACGCGTTCTACGATGCCCTCTATCTCTCTCTATCTCTCTCTCTCTCTCATCTGATCATCATTGTTTTGTTCAGGATGACATAGGTCTCCCTCAGTACAAGGACGCGTTCTACGATGCCCTCTATCTCTCTCTCTCTCTCTCTCTCATCTGATCATTATTGTTGTTTTGTTCAGGATGACATAGGTCTCCCTCAGTACAAGGACGCGTTCTTCGATGCCCTCTCTATCTCTCTCTCTCTCATCTGATCATCATTGTTTTGTTCAGGCTGGCTGGATGACATAGGTCTCCCTCAGTACAAGGACGCGTTCTTCGATGCCCGGGTTGACGGTCGCATGCTCCACCACCTCACCGTGGTAAGACACCAGTGCTCCGAACGTCTCTGTCAGTGTGCATGTGTGAACGATATTCCCCAAGATTGCGTATTGGGATGGTTTACAGTTTAAAGACATTCATGGAGCAATCGTGCGCACACACAACACACAACACACACGCACGCACAACACGCATGCACACACACACACACACACACACACACACACACACGCACACACACCTCATGTTTGGGTGTTGTTTTTTTAATTCAGTGAAAATCGATGAAAATTGAAGGGATTGAAATTTTATTTTGAGATAGCCATTATTTTTAGATTAAAAGACTTGGCATAAAAATGATCAGTGTAAATCCATTGAGAAATGGGGAGGGGGGGGTGGGTGTAGACTGGGAGTGGAGGATGGAAGCATGAACCCCAGGTGCCACTCAAATCCACAGGCCAACCTAGCACGTTCATTCCATTCAGATGAAGCCCACTTCCAACAGCCACTTTATTAACTCATTCGCATCGCAACGATTTTGAATTATTAAAAAAACTCACAAATCACTCCAGCCATACGCACAAACATACATAAACACAAGATTCAAAGCCTTCAAGGCTCACGTCTGATTTGTATTGCTATAGCAGGCATGGGAATTCCCATGACAATTCCCATGCCTGTATAGAGAGAATACTGTTATGTAGACACTTGTGCATCTGAAAACAGAATTAATTTTTATTTTACTGTGTAAATTAAAATTATTTCTATGCATTAAATTACCCCTACCCCTTTCTTTAAAATTTAATTATATGTATGTTTATATATGCGCATGTAACATAGTGGAGCCCTATTTTTATTTTTGGCAAACAAGTAAAATTGAAAAGCATATTGACCAAGCTTTCATAAAAAACATAGTGACCAATCCCCCCCCCCGCCGGGGTAAGGGGGGTCTGCCTTAAGGGACACCTGTAGTAGGCCTACTACAGTCTTTGCCTGTAGGTCTAAGCCTCTTACTCTTAGAAAATTAATAATTGAAGTTGCGTAAAATCTGTTACTGTTTTAAACTGATTGTTCATGCGATGAAAACTTGTTCCACATCATCTACATTTCTGTAAGATATTTTATATTAGTCCTAATATTTTATTTTCGTTTCGTTAATCCCCCCCCCCCCTCTGCCACAAAGCAAAGGTCAAGGTCACAGCCAGCAAGCTCATCCATGTTTATCTTCCCCTGTACAGTCTTTGCACATGGTGATCAATCGTCTAGGCCTAACAAAGGATTCGTACGTCGAAGGCAGTGAAATCGACGAACCCTGGATTTTCCGTATATTTTTTTTCAAGACTGAAATGAATGTGGGCTAAATGTTAAGTACGTCGTCTTGATTATGAGGTAAGGCATGATCTCTTATTCTCTAGGCCTAGGCCTTGTTGCCGGAAGTGCGGTAGGCTAAGTATTGCATGCGCAGAGATGATGTGCGAATGAACACGAACAACCGTTACTCAAAGGCGCAAATAAAACGAAACAACCGGGCCGTCAACGCACACACTCGGTACATCCATTTGTTACAGAAAATATAAATTAACGACGTTAAAATGTACCTATTTGTACACACCTGAAGTCTTGTGTTTCTTTTTAAAGAGCGTTTTTGTATATCTAATGGAGAGTCTTCTTTCCAGTATCTCCTACTCTGTACAACACAACAGTAATCTCTGCAACAAATGATTTTCTTTCTTTTGTTCCTTACCGATGTATCTGACTGCTTTGATCGTCATGACTTGAAGGCTCATGTCAAAATCAAGTATCCTGCTAACTTTAACCCTCTAACATCTTATGGTTTTTTTAGAAAACGACAACGTTAAACTTAAAGTTTCAGTGGAGAGTGAGAGTCTTCTTTAGTTTGAAGAGTGTGACTGAGTCAAGGTTGCACAACAGTAATCTCTGCAACAAATGATTATCTTTATTTTGTTCTTTATCAATGTATCTGACTGCTTTGATCGTCATGACTTGAAGGCTCACGTCAAAATCAAGTATCCTGCTAACTTTAACCCTCTAACGCCTTATATGTTTAAAGAAAATGACAACGTTACGGTTTGAGTTAAGGTTAAAGGTCGGGGCCACGGACGCAACACACACACACACACACACACACACACACACACACATACACACAGACACACAACCAAACATGTACGATACTATAGACTCACTTTGTTTTAAAAAACGACATGAGCCGAAAAGGAGAAATGAAAGATTACGGGTTTTTGCTTCAGGTTTAGACATAGGGAAGTGGTAGATCAGACTTCTTTTATATATAGACTTTATATAGAAAAACTCTCTACAACAATTGGCTCCCCCACAACAAACCACTATAAAAGCAAAGTCAGAGGCAAAATTTTGGTCTAAGGGAGTGAAGCGAGTTTAGAAGTGACCAAGGTATGGTGTGCACACAGATTTACTTCCCTTGAAGCAATGCATCAAATTGAACAGCTATCTATTAATTCCGGACATATATAATAATAATCATAATAATAATAATGGGAATTTATATAGCGCTCTTTCTCACATGAGCTCAGTGCGCTTTACATTGATAACAAGAATGTTGAAGGCAAACAAATAATTAATCATTAGAAAGTAAAATAAGCACAATGCTTGCACACAACGTTCTCTTACTTCCTTACACACACACACACACACACACACACACACACACACACACACATATGGCTGGAACGACTTGAATGAGTTAATTTCTTGTATCAGGATCAAGATTATTTTTAGGGCAACCAGGGGAACTTTTCAGGAAATTTCACTTTCAGGAAATTTTATTTTGAGATGATTGTATATTAGTGTCAGATTGATGTGTTCTTCTATTGAAGCCAGTTATGTGATTGTATTTTGCCTTGGCTTAAGGCAAAAGACCAATTAACATAGGCTAGAACACCAAGGCTACATCAAAATGTTGTTATGCTCTGCATAGATATGCAAGGATTGTCTTTAGCCATGACAAGCTCCTAGCGTAACATCATCAGTCTCCAAAATCCTCTGTGGCTGCCCACATGGCGGGGTAATCCTGTGGTCTCCTATCTGCACCTTTGTTTCTCTGGTGTCCAGGAGGACTTGCTGGCGCTGAAGGTGAGCAACGAGCTGCACCACATCAGCATCAAGCGGGGCATCCAGATCCTGAGACTCAACGGATTCAACCCGGGCTGTCTACGCAGGAGGCCTTTCCCTGAAGAGGTTGGTGATTAACCCTTTCAACGCCAGACATTTTTTTGTCTTAAATTTTGCATCAAACTTACCTGGGAATAGAAAAGTTTTGTTTCTTCTTCGATCGCTCAGATAGTTTCCTGTCAATTATGAGCGCAGATACGTCATGCTGCCGTTATGCACCTAACTAAGAAATAGTTAGGCCCAGCAAGTCCGACTTCGGCTGGAAGAAATGTTTTTGAAAGTTTTTCGTGAAAAAAGGCAGGAGAATGGACCGGTAAGGCAGAAAGATAGTAGATGACAGTAAGCAAAGGGAAAAGGCAGAGTCAAAGAGAGTGACAGATTAGGGGAAGTTACAAGCACAGAACTTCCAGAAGGTGGTGGAACTATTTATACAAAAGACCCCCCGGTATCCCCATGGGGAGAAAAGTTTTGTTTAAAACTCTGGGGATTCTTTTTTGGCATGTGTAACATTAGGCCGTATCCTTGTCTCCCGACATTAAGAAGAAATAGTCATTGTAGAACAGACCCTGATTAAATGCGTTTTAGTGACATGGGTGTTAAATCAGTGTGGTGCTGAGTGGCTACACTGACGATGAAAGGGTTGACTCACTCGGGACTGGCCAAATTATTTCCCCTTGTTCTGTGGGGACTGGGCATTTGACTAGGTTCGTAAAATAATCACCAAAACCAAGTTATGAAGAGTTAGGCATCAATATTTTCAGAAAAGATTAGCAACACCATGCACTAAGCGATCGTAAAATATCAGATTCCTTACCTTCGTCGTAATCTCTGTCTTCTATGTCCAATTTCTGGAAATGATCTATCTCGAATGTCAAACTTCAAATGGCTATATAAAATAAAAAGTAAGGAAGATAAAAAGTTGTTGTTCTTCTTCTTCTTCTTGCGTTCCCAGGCCATCATGAGTAAGGTACGTATGTGTCCGGTTTTCAGTTTTCGCTGTCTACAGCCGACACATTATGATTTCCGGGAGGGCAGCTCCCAAAAAGAATTTTGGTAGGTGTGTTTTGGGGGGAAAAAAGGCACAGGAGAAATTGGGATCCCCCCCCCAAATTAAGTCAGAAAGTTATTAGATGATAGAAAGCAAATGGAAAAAAGGGAGAGTCAAAGAGGGTGACATAGACATTGAAAGGACATTTACAAGAACCCACAAGAAACTTCCAAAAAATGTGGGGGGAAGCCTATTTTTTTTACGAAAAACACCCCGGTGATTCCCCAGCAGGAGAGGAAGACACTCGGTGGAGTGGGCGGGGTCGTCCAGCTCCAGCCCGATGGAGGCAGTGAGGTGCATCCACCGGCAAGCGTCCCCACTCTATCATCTTGGTAAAAACAAAACTTCTCGTAATTTATGCCTAAGTTCATTTTAGTCCGCTCCTGGTGTTTTTAATATCGTCCATGCCGTTCCATCAGCAGCTGTTTTTTTGGGGGTCCTTTGGCCGAGTCGTAGACGAGTCGCAGAAGTGGAGTCTGTTTTCTGTATCGTGTATGGATATAGTTGTGTTTTTCTGTGTTTTTTTATCTTTATCGATCTGATCCCAGGATATCTCCCGGAACCGGCTTCAGAATCGCTCTCTAGGAAAAAAAAAAGATTTAAGTGTGGTATGTGGGTGGTGTGTCACCGATGAGAAGATGAAGTGGCATGCCGCAGCATAAATTATCACCATCATGTACGGGGAGTGGAGGGGAGGAGGGAGGGGGGCGGGAGGAGGGAGAGAGGGAAAAGGAAGGGGGGGAGGCGGGAGAGGAAGAGGGGCGGAAGAGGGGGGAAGAGGGGGGAAGAGGGGGGAGAAGGAGAGGGTGAGGGAAGAGGGAAGGAGGAGGAAGGGAAGAGGTAGGAAGAAGGAAGGCAGCTATAGGAGTGCTTGTTAATGGACTGTGCTCTCTCGTCCGTGCATGCTGTTGTTGTGACAGGCTGAACCAGTGCGACGAGTAGTCAAAACCTACCGGGGGGGGTGAATGGCTGTGTATGGTACCAACCACCGCGCATGGAGTGGGCGCAGCAGCACGATCGCCCTGTCCGAGTACGCCCCCCACAACCTCGGGGCAGCGCGGTGTACATGGGGGTGCACCTCATGGTCATTGTGCGATCTTTCTGTCTCCGAAGTCTGTCTTGTCTAGGTCTGTCCTGTCCGGAGTAGCAACCCGCCAACGCTACCGTTGGACTAGAGGGCCCGGCGTGCATGTGGGAGCCCTCAGTGGTCATGCGTCTGTCTGTCACGTCTGGTGCCTGATCTCATGTCTGTCGTTCTGTCCGAGTAACACATCACACCAATGGTGCAGTCCAGGGCGGCAGCGTGTGGCTGGGGGCCCTCATGGGTCAGTGCGTCTGTCTGTCGTCTGTCCCTGTGCCTGAATGCTGTCCTGTTCCGAGGTGGTACGCCCCAACATGCCGGGGCAACGTCGTGCATGGGGCGTCTCAGTGGGTCTAGTGCGGGAATCGTGTCTTTCTGTACCTGTCTGTGCTTATCTGATCCCGGAGTAGCGCAGCACCTCAAACCTCCGGGGACAGCTGCTCTCGTGTGCCATGGGGCCCTACAGTGATAATCCCAGTGCGTCAATAGTTCTGTCGTGTCTGTGCCGCAGAGCCGTGTTTACGCACTCGCCGTTTTGCCGAATTGTTGCCAGTAGTATTTGCAGAAATTCTGAGTGTAAAATAATGTAAATTCCGGGTGAACGCTGAATGAATCCACAAGGATTATTTGATTGTCCGGTTTTGTGTATGTTAAGAGAGACTGCAAAGGGTTGATACCGGTGGAACCTTGTGGAGTGTGTCTTGAGACGCGAGTTTTTATTGGTCCGTGCCCCCCCCTGCAACTGATAGTGTAATTTCTTTGTTCTAGTGGCAGAGATTTTTGCCTAATCAACGCTGCTGTGTTTAGCCATTGTAATCCTTGTGGTGTGGGGGGGTGCAATTGCATGGCATTGTTGGTAGTTAATATGTCAATGAATGTATTGTTATACATACTGTATTGTTCAGCAGGTTCTACTGTTTGCGCCGGCAGACTCATACACACCTGCCACTCATTTGTGTTAGAGCTGATGTTGTTGTGCTGGTGTGAAAAGACATCTGGCTCTGTACATTAATATTGGAACCTCCTTGGACTAAGTGACTTCTCACGGAAAAGGTCGAATTTGTCTCTGTCTTGTTATAGCACATGAGGGTCTTCTTAAGTTGGTAGTAGGTGGAGGGTCTTGTAAGGGGAGGGATTTTAATGCATTCGCCGCAGCCATTTTTAATCCAAAAATCCATTAAACTTACCTGGAAAAAAGATCTGCTTTATTGCAATTGCTCTGTGATGTAGACATTAGGCCTAATCCTTACCTCCCAAACTTATGAAAATAGTGTCTTTGGATAACAGGCCCTGGTTTGTGCCTTTGTGATATGGTGGTAAACCACTGTGGTGCTAAATGCGACATTGGCGCTGAAAGGGTTAATACTTACAAAGAAGGGCAATGTCTCAGAGAAGTAGGTCTTATATGGGAGGG
Source organism: Phymorhynchus buccinoides (assembly GCA_017654935.2). Lineage (NCBI taxonomy): Eukaryota > Metazoa > Mollusca > Gastropoda > Neogastropoda > Raphitomidae > Phymorhynchus > Phymorhynchus buccinoides. The sequence goes on from JAGGCT020004136.1 coordinate 25,602, forward strand.
AGTCTTATAAGGGAGGTTCCACTGTAACCACGTTTCATTATATTGTGTGCAGGTGTTTGGAGCCCCGGTTCACGATGAGTTGTTCGCCATCTTGCTGTCCTCCCCCCGGCCAAACATTGCTGAGGCGCCACCGGTCCACCACTTTGTGGGCATCATCGGCCCCGAGACGCCGACAGGAAAGCAGAGTACGAGTCCTCCCCGGCTATCAGCCCCTGGTGGTCAACGCCAAGATCAAGGTCAGGTGAGAGTTTGTGTGGCCTTGCCCTTTGTAGTGTTTTTGGTGTCTGGGGTGGTTTTGGTGGTATCCATCCAGAGTTTTCTTGTGAGTGTTTTTAATTTTTTCTAGCGTAGTGGGCGGCTGGCGGCTGGTGGCAATCTTCCCGCTTGTAGCCGATTCGTTTGCCAATCACCGTTGTTACAGCTATAGTCAGTTGCCGCAGCAAGTTTGCGAGAACGTCAGAACGTGTAAAACAAGAAATCTGTAGTTTCCCTTGCTGCGGTGTAAAGAATAATAGAACCAACATCTTTGAAAAATGTACGTATTGTAAAGTTCGGGCTCTGCCCTTTTTATTGTAGATGGGAAACAGGCTGGTTTACTTATTAAATACCCCATTAAAAAAAAACCACAATAAAAACATCAAACTCAACTGCCTGCCGAATTTAGTCATTAACTTGTTTT
>JAGGCT020004136.1:26780-46780 GCA_017654935.2 Phymorhynchus buccinoides
CCAACTGTTCTTCCACTGCCATGTAGTTTGTTATCTTCTGTTGTTCTAAGATCTAGCCACATAGCATACTTCGAATATAAATAATCTTCAAGTCTGACATCATGAAGATGGAGGTCTTTGCAAATTAAATCAGCCGCCGGGTCTCTTTGCCGACCACCTCCACCCAACAGTTTTCGTATTTCATCAAAATGCTGATAAGGTAAAAGACCGCTTGCAAACAACTGATTCGGTTGTCCTTCAATCGTGCATGTTAGTTTAGTTATTTTAGGATTATGAAACTTCTCGCTTAATCTGTTAAAGGGTTTTTTGGACTCCTCAAACAGCAACAAAATCCCTTTCAATGACCTTGCTGATACATTCAAATCGATGTTCCAAATTGTGTCTGATTTGTTTTTAGGTATTTTACTATGATTTAAAATTCTGTTGTAGTATATTGCTAATCTTGTCTGGTATTGTTGGGAGATCAACCGAGCTAATTCTTGATGACGAACAACATCAAACTCTAATGTGATGTCTGAAATACTATATTTTGCATCAGGATCTGTCGCTGATCTGATAACACGGCTGTAATCATTAAAAGTTAATTCATACATAAGCCTATCTTGTAAAGCACCCTGATAATACGGGGAGTGCGTGTTTAACAGCTCGAAGTCAAGAGGTATATAAAATCGATTACCATAAACTTGTGCAACCAACTCATCTTGATTGCTATCTTTTTTGTCTTCAGCATCAATTCTATGTTTTATACCATTATCTCCCTGTATTCCTTGATAAATCCTATCTTTTCTTTCATTTTGTGTGAGCCATAAATCGCTATAACTCAAAAAGACATCTGCATTATCTAAAGACATTACCTCTCTCCCTTCAAGTTTAATAGTAATCTTACTAACGATCGCTCTACCAAGATTAGCAACTAAAGTTCTATTCGGATCCGTCTCTGACTCCAGTTGTATTCTAAAAGCAAGACGTGCGGTACCTGGCACAATTACTTCATTAGATCCCAGACTAGGAAATCTTACTGATAATATTTGTCTTTGATCGATAGTTGAAGGATTATTACTTATAACGATACTCTGCCTGGTTCCTTTAACACCGAGTGGTTCTTTTAACCGCCTGTATGGATCAAGAATTGTTCCGTATGATTGTGACATCTCTTTTTTTAAAAATAAAATAAAAACATAATTATAAATAAAAACATGGAAGGAATAGAAGCAGACCACGATTATGACGTCTTTGAACCTGGAGATGACATGAGTGAAGCTATTTCGTCTCGTCATCAATCATCTTTAAGACGAGAACTAATGGAAGGTAAAGTAAGATCGTTTTATGAAAGTATAGGACAAGAACCACCTGAAGTTTTTGATTCTAATGACTTTGAATATAAAGACAACCATTTATTTGTGAAGGATAAAGATGGTCAACTAGTCAAACTTACAGATAAACGAAACACCGCAAAGTTTTTAAAAAAGAGTACACTTCGTCAAAGGCTCAGTGTTAGTGATCAAAGACGATTTAATATCGAACCAGAACCAGACCTAAGCACAAAAGCTGTTTCTGCACTTCAAAACACACTACAAAGACTACCTACTGATTCCCAACTTCAATCAATTCCTCTTAAAGACTTAAGCGCAACTGCGGACCAAATAATAGAAATGGAAACTAGTTTTATGATTTCAGAAGATGAAGAAACCCAATTAAAAACATTACATGATTCACCATTACCTATGAGAGAACTAATGGCGCTCAATTCAACATTACAATCTACCAGGGGCGAGTTAACAAATAATCTAGCAAAGTTAAGCGAACTTGATTCTCACATTGACAGAGAAAAACAGAAATTAGTTGAAGCAGATGATAACAACCTAGGACAAGACGTGAAAGACAGAATCATGCAAAGACTAAATGATCTTCAACACGAGAGAGCTGCAAGACTAGAAGTACTGTCAACTAACCGTGAACAATTACGAACACAATTCAACAGAATAAAAGAAACCATCCAAATAATGTTATACGAAAACACGACGCTAGCTGAAAGAATAAGAACTTTATTTAGAGAGCAAGGAGTCACGATTGCGAGCGTTATGACAGCTTTAGGGTTTGCAATCTCTACTTTAGTGTTTGCTTTAACAGGAACAGGTGGTGGTGGTGGTCAATTACCTTCTCCACCTTCACCGTCAAAAGATACGAATTGGATTAAAAAACAACTGGAACATTTAACGAATCTATTAAAAAAATTAGGAGAAAAAGCTCTAGATGCACTACCCGGTATATTAGGTGGAATTGTTAGTTGGCTTTTTTCTACTGCAAGCAAAGTAGTCGGTTTTATGGCTGAACACTTATGGATGCTAATAGTTTTAGTTGTTGGATTACTCTTTAGTAAAATAAAAATAAACTAGACCAGCTGCAGTTAGAAAAATAACTAGTGCTGTCTTTTCGTTTTCATGACTGCCAGTTAAGTTCGTTAAATTTGTTGAAGTTAATATTCTTTTTTTGACTGTCAGGGATTGGATGGTGTGTTCTTTGTATGATCGACAATGTAGAATTTATTTTTTTGTTTTTACCAACTGCTTGATTATCTCCCGCTATAAGGATTTCGTTGTTATAGTTTACAATTGTTCCTATTTGAAGTCTAAGATCAGAGGGCAGCATGTATAATCCACTACCGACAGCAAAGTCTACCTTCGATCTTGCGAATCTTAAAACGTCTTGATACCTTTTAATGCTAGCTGGGAGGTCAACTGTAGAATTGATTGCATCTTCTAAATTAGCTAAATACTGTTTTTGTGCATCAAACCCAGTTGAAGGATCCATTATCTCAGACCTCACTTGCGCTTGAGATCCCAGCAAACACCACACGTAAGTACGAATAGAATCATTTACTCGTTCTATTCCCGCCTTTGTCAGTCCTTCGGAAGTATCAAGAATAAATGTAGTCCACGCGTTTTTATGTTTTTGTTGAATAGATCCTAGATGAACGGTCGTACCTGAAGAAAAAGACGTGTAAGGAGGATTCCAATCATAGTTATACTTTCTGTGCACGCCCCAATAATAAAGTGTACCCAGACCATGATTACGATCTAACTTTTGTCTAAAGTCTGTATTCAAGTTAATGTTAAACTCATTACAAATCCGTTCAAAGGCCTTCATGTTAATTCTGTTGTTGAACGGATTAAAAGTTGAATCATTCGGTAATGGAGCCTGCAGTTCAGACAAAATACGCCTGAATGTGTAATAGAAATGAAATCTATAAACTGCTTTTACCATGAGATCAGGATGATTTAAGTGATCAGCGAAAGAAACACCACACCCTGTTGTTGCACAAAACACAGCAAAGTTTAACTGGTTTTGATAAAACTGCATTGGATGACTAAACCATGCCTTTGCAATGTTATCATGTTTGATGCTAGGATTTAAATAATGGTTTAATGGATTACTGACCTTAACTTCAAAAGAATCAACTCCCACTGCAACAACTATTGAATCAACAGCTATAGTTTTAGGGTTATATGATCCAACTGCATATTTAGCGTCTTTGTTATATTTAAAAGCATTCATTTATATATTCGCAATAAAAATGTTTATTTATATAACTGATCAAGACGAGCCAATACTTTTACAACGTCCTATTGAAAATCATGGTTCTCTAAAAGTAGCGCTCCATGAAATTTATTACAAAGTTAAATGGATTAACATAAACAAAACCTTAAGGAATAATTGGATAAAAAAAATTGATGACGGAGGACAACCAATAAGCGAACTGACTATACCAGACGGTTATTACGGTTTTTGTTCATTAAAGGACAATTTTAAGCGAACTGACATTATCAAACTTAATGAGGGAAATTTAAATTGATGACGGAGGACAACCAAGAAGCGAAGAGTACTATACCACTTTATTACGGTTTTTGTATTGATGTTAGGGTTTAGAACCGATAAGCGAACTGATATACCATGGTTATTACGGTTTTTGAAAATTGATGACGGAGGACAACCAATCTCTGAATCTTGACTATACCATTCTTTATTATATTTTCATTTAGATATCCTGAGTACGGAGGACAACTTATTTGATAACCACTATACCCGTCTACTGTGTTAAGAGTTCTTCCATCAGCAAAAGAGCATACCGATTACGAAATTATAACGACGGTTATTACAGTTTAAAGAATTAATTTGTGGGAGGACATTCACTAAAATAAGAATAACTGACTAAAGGAAAAGAAGTTCAGTGCGACAGCCTAAATGACTTTGTTAGAAATAAAACGGTTTTTGTATTGAAACGGAGGTCAACCAATAAGGAACTGATCAACCGGTTATGCTTGTTTTTGTGTTGAGATGCGCAACAACCAATAATTGACTGACTATACTAGCATTACACAGAAGACTTTGATGACGGAGGACAACCAATAAGCGAACTGACTATACCAGACGGTTATTACGGTTTTTGTACGGATGACGGAGGACAACCAATAGTAAGTGATAAACTATACCGACTAGAGTTACTACGCAATTTGTATTGATGACGGAGTTTGACAATAAATAAGCGAACTGACTATAACAAACGGCATTTACGGTTTCCATTTGTTGACGGAGGGAAATAAAGTTTGAATTTTTAAGCCGGTTTTACATTTTTTGTATAATGAGGAAACCAATAAGCAAACTGATTTAACAGAGGGTTATTACGGTTTTTGTATTGATGACGGAGGACAACCAATAAGCGAACTAACTATACCAGACGGTTATTACGGTTTTTGTATTGATGATAAAAAGACAACCAATAACGAACTGACTATACCAGACGGTTATTACGGTCTTGTATTGATGACGGAGGACAACCAATAAGCCGAACTGACTATACCAGACGGTTATTAGGTTTTTGGTCAAAGAGATTTTAAGCTATGACATTATTAATAAAACTTAATGAGGGAAATTTAAAAGTGTTCGTTAACTTCAAAGAGCAAGAGAGAGTAGGTTACTGACTTCGCACCAGATTAGCAAAAATGTTAGGGTTTAGTGTCTGGTTCAGATATAGAGGACGTAAAACACCATTAAAACCCTTTTAAAGAAAAAACTCAGTGAATCTTGCTGTTCATTCTTTATTATTAGATTTAGATATCCTAATAACAACTTATTTGATATTTTAGCAGACGTGTTTAGTTATCCCATAGCAAAAGCGGCTGTTAGATTAGACATTATTACGTTGAAACATTACTAGTTGTTGGTGTTAGCGACGGGATTCTAATGAAAGGGATTCTTAGAATAACTGGCAAAACTTGGATGTTGTTCAGTGAGATGCAATAATAGAAATAAAATAATTTAATATAAAACAATAACATTTACCAGATCAACAGTTATGCTTGACCCTGCTCAATGCGCAACTTTAGAATACAGGACGCTAGCAGACACAGAAGACACTTTGATTTATGATAATAGGAGCAGTATTTTGACGTAATACTACTTTGGGTTTAAATACACAATAGTAAGTGACATACAGTACCTAAACTAGATAAGCGTAATGTAGTATACAATGTTGGCCATGCACAATATAAAGTTGTTAACAAATGGAAACGGAAGAATTTAATTGAATTCGTTGATTGGGACTCGCCAGCTTAAGGCCGTTTATATTCTTTGTCGTGACAAACACTTTCGCAAATTTTAACTCAGGAATGTAAATGAAGAGAAACAAAACAACAGCGTAAGAGAAATAGCAATCAAACCTTATAAAAAAAAACAAAATTAAAATACACAGAAAAAAGACAGTGACCCCACCACGCTATTAGAGTTCATTCCGCTCCAGTCAGACAATTTAATGATATGAACTTTCTGTTAGATAAACAACCCTAATTCTCTACCTGTTGGTGTTAGAGAGAGGATGAAAGGGATTCTTTTTCTTGGCAAACTTGGATGTTGAATCATGAGATGTACTATCAAGCATAAAACCGCGGTGAAGAAATTAAGGCAGTGTCGACAGCGAAAAGTTATATTGAGTACACAAACAATCTCAAAGAATTAACGTTCATTAATGTTACTAATTTAGATCTCATTGGGTTTTATTACACTGAAAGCATTTTGTCTGATGACAAAATGATAATGTCATGGTTTACCTGCAGTTTTACGCAAGGTAATCCGGAATACCAGGGAGTTCTCAGTGCAGGTCAAACATAGAGTAGGATGCAAAGGCCAACACACCATCTCTCTACTTCGCTCAAACACAAATGTCGGAGAAATTTTCATTAGAGGGATGAATGAGGGGAGAATGAGGAAAAAGGAGAATCAATCAACAATATAACACTTATTGAAAAGAAAACGGTCTAGGTCCTGACCTACTATGTTTTCGTGTTTTTCTTGAAAGTTCAAGGATAGATGGCCTGAATCAAATACTGTCGGGCAGGACTAGTCCACAGGCCTTTGCGCACTTGAAGCAAAAGAGAAGACCGTGTAAACCAAGCTGATTTCTAGATTGTAGTTTGGGATCTTTGTTCAATTTTTAAACTGCTACAACGCAAGAGATAGAACAGGGTCGCTTATCTTCTGAGCGTACTTCAAAGATAATCAACAAAGGAAAACCCGTACAAAGAACAAAACGAACCCTTGAAAGCTAGGGTGGCCATCCCTTCTTTCCTTCGATAGCTAAAAGATTAATGATCAACTTTAGAGCCAGTGGATCTGTCAACGTTGAGAAGTTCCTCTCCTTGTGACCCGACTCCGATTTGGTCGCCCGAGTTGGCGACTTGCAGCATTCCTTTGCTTGTTACGACTCCACCCTCTACAGAGAGAAAGACAGCAAGAAGGCACGTCTGCTGACTTCAGCTCCAACACCCGCGAGTCTCCACTGCTGGACTCCTGCAGGTCATCAAACCTGTGCTCAAAAGCAGGAAACAAGGCCTGGACTGTGCAGTATTCAGTATCAAAGTTAATAGATTCGCCAGCAGCGACAGCAAGTGGGCTTCCCAGGGATAGGGGCTTTGTCAGAGAAGCATAAGTGCCCTTTTGACAAATTTAACAAATTTTGAAAACTTTAATGTAGAACACTCGATGGCTGTCCTTTAAAACCACACTAATGAAAGAGAATACATTACAAGAAAACAATCACCTTCCATTTAAACAAAACCTTTCAGAGGCAATCACGGAAAAAAGGAGGGAAATGGCCACAACTGTCACTGCTTGCACCCCCTTTGGAAACAAGGCAATACATCTTCAATACATATCCTTATATTTCAAGAAGAAAAATCAAGATGCCCGTTCGAACATCGATTCTGCAAAACAATAAATAAATTAGCTCATCCCAATCGAGCGAATGAACATCACACAATGATTGTCCCATAATCCAAATACTCGCGCCAAACACGATGCGCTCACCCAGACCCGTGGCAAAAGAAACTACCAATGACTAGACTAAAATGACAACAGTTCACAATTCTCATGAGCGCTCTACGAATTATCAAACATGAGCAAAAATTAAAAGAAACAATCAAAACAATAGCGCCCAACAACGAAACTAATCGTGTACCAAAGAAAACCATTTGTAAACCGCAGGTGAATTAAATACTGAGTTACAAACGGATCTGCACAAACACATCGAACTATACTATGCACAAATTTATCTGCCTTGAAAATAACAGGCGGCAATCCGAAGACAAACAGGACAAAACAAAACATATAAGAGCTTTACAGATGGCGCGGAAACAACGATGCCAACGACCACCCCAGGACCCTTCATGAGCAGACATTAAATACAAAGGGAAAGGGAAATAATTTCTCTACCAAAGACTAACGAAAACCAAAAGGAATGAAACGAAAATAAATGAAACAAGTATAACTTAACTCTGAATTCCCTTGCAACCGAATAAAACGAATACAAACCAATATTACCGTTCGCCACCCTAGTTCCTCCACCTTCCAGAAGCAGCTTGAAAAACAAACTTAACTGCCCCTGAACAGCCTATGCAAAATGGCAACAAACCGGGCATTCAAAAACTATACAACTCACCAACACGCCCCGTGACACGTAGAATCATATACAGGAAGAAAAGGCAGGTCTGGGACAGCCAGAGCGTCAGCGAAGCCTCTCGTCCCCAGGACCTGGTGCCAGAACCTCCGAAGGACCATACAGCATAGGCACCTCCAGCCAAGGATCCGTACCCGTCGTGCGAACGACGATTCTTGAAAAGGACGACAACTAGGGAGATTGTCCAGGAGCGATCCTGAATACTGAAGAGATGCGATCCCTACAGGAGCCGATACTGAACTCAAGACAAGAAACTAAAACTCCGAACTCTGCAACTGTTGAAATAAACTCAACAGACAAACAGAATCTTTCTACCACGGAGAAATCGAAGAAAAAAGAAAAGTTGTGTTGCACGTGCTACAAAAAGAAAACGTAATAGAAAAGAGAAGAAAAAGAAAAAGGAAAGAGACGCTCACTCACAGCCACACGTATACACAAACTTTCAGTAACTAAGCACCCTCGTTATTCACAAACCGCGGTGAAGAAATTAAGGCAGTGTCTAAGACGCAGCGATAAATTTATATTAAGTGTTGATCCATACAATACAAAGAATTAACGTTCATTAATGTTACTAATTGTGATCTCATTGGGTTTTATTACACTGAAAGCATTTTGTCTGATGATAATAGGAAATCCGTAAAATGATAACAAGTGCAAATTAAATGTTAATTTAAAAAAAATAAAAAAAGATGTCCGTTACAGTATATCCAAAAATACCGAAAGAAAATACTGACAAAGAAAAGACTGAGGGTGGTGATGATCCTGAAATCAGAAAGTTCAGATTGTCTACCATTACAGAAATACAAAGAGAATTGGAAAAAGACCTCACTAACTATAACAGAACCAAACGAAGGTACTCTTGTTTGTTTAATGCTGCAACATACTTAAATACTGGATTTGGAACTCTAGGTACTTTAACAGCAGGAAGCTCTGTAGGGTTGTTAGCGACAGGTGTTGGATCACCCATAGCTTTGCCTCTAGGTTGTGTGTCGCTGACGCTCGGGTTGTTTTCAATCAGTACGTCTGCTTTCAACAAAAAAATAAAAATAAAACTTCAAAAGCATACAGCCATGGTTCAATTAATAATGGCAAAACTTAGTTCATTTCGATTGATTATCAGTAAAGCTTTGCAAGACTCTCAAATTTCGGATGAGGAGTTCAATAGATTGCAAGCAGACTACAACGACTACAAAATGCAAAAGTTTGAACTTCAGAAAAAATCAAGAGCAAGTTTTTCACAACCGCAAGACATAGAAGCGATAAAAAAAGAATGCGAAAAAAAAATAAACGACACATTAAAATCTGTTCTAGGGAAATAACAATAAGAACTCTAAAGGGTGCTTATTCAATTCAATATGATTACAAGTTTAGAAAGTCTACTGACTATGACACTTAGTTCTCCAGTGACCAATTGCATACGAAAACTCAGGTGATTTAAACACACGCTTTGTATTGTTTGAGTCAAGCGATTTTTTATTTACAACTGTTGTGTTTATCTCGTGTAACTTAGATTGTATTTTTATGTTGTCATGATAAAACGTCTTGCTGTCGAACAGTGCTTCTTTATAGTTGTCGTGTGTCATGACCATTTGAACAACAGGTCTACTGATTCCTTTCGCTTTTTTAATAACACTAGTTTGGCTGGCAATTGAACACATCTTTGCTCTCAGTCCAACGTACTCTTTGATTATAGTTCCATTCAGTTCATCCTTCATTTTTCCGATCACCTTTTTATTTACAGTTGAATGTAATGGAGATTTAATTGAGTAGTCAGATGTATCATACCACGAGTCAACACCTTTCGTTAAATCTGTTTCTAAATCTTTATAAAAGTCTTCAGTCGGAATGTCTAGAATAAATGAATCTGTATCTGTGTACAATACTTTAGAGTCTGGATACAGTGGTTTAAAGTAGTCGTAAAGAAATTCTAGCATCAATAACTTGGACAATTCAAGAACAGCAAACCCAATGAAGACTGGTTTGTCTAGTTTTACATTAATTTTCTTCATCATTATTCCGTAAAGGTTATCATGGAACTTTTTGAAGTCTTGATAATTGGGTTTTGAAGTTAGTTTGATTGCTTTGTTTTCTTGGGTAACTAATCTAACGTCTTTACGTTTGTGCGGGTTTTCCATCGTCTTTCCAAAACAACTGTTATTCATTAACTTAAAGAAGTCTTTCTCTGATGAATCGGTTGACTGAATTCTAAGATTAGTGTTTTTTTGAATATACGACTCCATGAATTTCTCTTGTTTAAACGAAATGATTCTATGAACTGCTGTTAGTTTTAATCCGTGACGTAAATAGAATTGTAGTAATCTATAATGACAGACGTATTTTTTTTTGTTATGTAGATTAGGCACAAGTTTTGGTAGCTCTGATCCCACCTGAAGTCTTTCTGCTGCTAACGGGTAGTCGTTGTGTAGGTCATGGAGTTCATCCGGATAATCTAAGTTGACTTCTAAAATAAATCCTGTTTTATAAGAATCTGGTAATTTTAAAAGCCATTGTAAAAAGTCGTTGATATTAAAATTAAAAGGAGCTGTAAACATTTTAAAGTTACGTAATGGAAGTGACTGACACATCGCCCAACCATAGAGATTGTTTGCATCTAAATACATGATATAATTTGATGGTTTAGTAGGATCGTAGTCGTCTAAGTACTTGTTGTTGGCCTTACAATAACTGTGTGAAGCCATACTAATTCCTCCACGTAGTCCGTCTTCAATCATCTGGAGAGTTGGTAGGACGGAGAGTAAGTCAATCTGTATTTTGGTAAATCTTAAGAATGCATCCCAACTCATTCCAGGAGCAGAGATATAATGAGCAGGGTCTAGACTGTAATGTTTCATACACGTTTTTCTGTAATTTTCAAATACGTCCGCAAGCAAACAAACGTCAGCCATTAAATAGGCGTCATGGTAGTCTCCCATGGTTTTGCAGTCTAATTTAATCCACGCTGAATGTGCATGGTTGTAGTCAGAGTCACTTATATCTTTTCCTTTCAAACTAGAGTAGAATGCGCCTTTAGGTGGTAATTTTAAATCGTCAAATTTATCCCAACTACTCATGTACTCGTAAGGGTATACTCCTTTTCGTACAAGTGTTGGATCAAAGTATTTTTCTGTTATAGTGCATTTGGATAGTGACTGACCTAAAGATTCTAACGAACCCATCATATGTTGTAGTGAATCATAAAAAGATAATTGTCCTAATGTAAATGTCATGTACTTTTCTGAAGACTGAGCTATACAAGTGACGGTTCTAAATTCATCAGTAACTGCTTGTAGAATTAAATGGGAGTCATATCCACGTAGATTGTGAAAGAATATAGGCAGTTTCCAAGACTTTGGTTCAAACTTTAACTGCAAATTACAGGAGTTGTGTGCTGCTCCTCTGAATTTTCCACTAATGTGATCATGATCTCTTACTTTTTCATCAGTTGCTTCGAATTCTTTTTTACAAATCCAACATTCAATAGCAGACTCAAATTGATTTAAATCTTCTGATGTCATAATTAAATCAAATAGATTAAGTTGATTAGACAACTCATTTCGCTTGTATTTCATACGTAATAAGAATCGTTTTGCAGCATCAGGTCCTCTATAAAGTTCTGGCGTTGAATGTTTCCCATCTGATCTAACTATAATAAAAGCATATGAACAGATTTGATGATTGTTTAATAATACTGTTTTTGGAAGATTTTTAGGAGCAGGACCTTGATACGGAACGATGATAGATTCGAAGTCAGCATATACAACATATGGATTTAATTGTAGTTTCTTCCAGTTTTTAAAGGTCACCTTACTACCTTCTTCGGGAGTAGTAAGTTTAGTTTCACAGTCAACAGTTGAATTACAATGTTTTCTGTGTTCAACTGCAGCATAAATACTAGGAATTCTCTGAAAACATCTTCGACAGAAGTCCTGTTTTTCTTTGTGATTTGTAGTATAGTTTATAAGTCTGCTCATTGTTCGGATTAAAGTGTAGTGTGTTTTTGTTCCATCTGTTACTAAGAGTAGATCAATATGTTTTTCGTCTGGATCACCAATCATGGGAGAGTTCTTTGATACTCGGATTGGTTTAAGGTTTTCTTCTATTGACCATGTGTAGATGTTAACAGATATAGGTTTATTCTGTTCTTCAAATTGATCAATTTTGTTTAGGCTTACAGGGAAGTCGATTCCATTAAAGTTTAATTCATTTATGTAAGGTTGATAGTTAATTACTCTTTCTGCGTTCTTTTTGACATAATAAAGTTTAGCTAAAACGCACCACATAAAACATTGGTTATCTGTATTCTTAATGTTTAGTACTGCTCGTTTTAAAACTAAATCTTTAGGTAAAGGAATAAACGAGTTTCCTACGATGGGGGCATATTTACTCTCCCTTAATTTGATTTCTAATACTCCTCCTTCTGACCAACCAGATCCTCTCAGTTTTGCCTCTTCTGATGCATTGATGAACTGGGTGATTAAATTGTCTGCCCAGGTTTCTGTAAAATCATTATAAGTCAGAATTACTTGTTGTTTAGTAGAGACCCATACTTGTAACTGCTCCTTATTAACTGTTTCATAATCTATGTAAACTGCCAACATTACTTTAACTGGTGGTTCTATTATCAGTTTTTCAGGTATTTGTGAAATAGCATGTTTTACACTTTCTAGTACATTTTCTGGATCAATAACTTCTAATTCTGTTTCTTTAAAAACATTGTCTAAATGTTCGCGTTCATCATCAAGTGTCATTGCCATGTTGAGTTTCTTTTTCTAACTCAATTTTTTTTATTAATTTAAAAATAATTATTTGTTGAAAATGTACTAAAAGGTTTAGGATTTAACTAAAAAGCAAAAAAAAGAAAAGAAGTAAATGAAATAATTCTTCTAAGTCTCTATTTAAAGCTCTTTTTAAATTGGAACTGTGTCTAGTGGGATTATCTGCAGTTCTTCTTTAACAAATGCTCTTTTTGGAGCAGGTCGTGTCATATGGTTTGTCGTATCAGTTTCTCTTAAATAATACACGGGAGGATTCATTTCTATTATTCTTTTTATTTCGTACGGATCAATGCTCCAAATTGGATCAGTTGCTCTTATACGGGTGTCTCCTTCTGCTTCCCCTGGTGCATAAAGAAACCTAACTTTTACTCCAAATGGTATTAGTTGTTTTGTAATTGAATGTTGAATTGGCAAGTCAATTGTTTTCTTCTGTATTGCTTTTACTGGTTTAAATTCAGTGACCTTAGATTCTTCGTTATTCATGACACGCAGAACGGAGGGTAGTCTTCTAACCCATTCAGTGTTTCTAGTTGAATCAAGGAGTTCTCTATGGTATTGATAAGAGAAAAGTCTTTCTGCCAATTGTTTGTTAAAGTTTTCAACTAAAGCCTGAGATCTATGGTTTCCAGGAATACCCCTTTTAATAACGACTTTGTGTTTTAACAGTAGCTGATTGAATTGTCCTTTAAATTCTTTTCCTTCATCAACTTGAATTAAACGAGGATAGGTTAATGGACCGCGTCTGTAGATTTCTTGTAAAATAGACAGAGACTGAGAAATCAAACATAAATACAAAGAACAACCAAAAGAAACTACAGAGACTGAAGTAGCACTTTTATCAGTCAATGGTTCAGCATCTTTATATCTTGAAGAGAAATCAATGACTGTAAACGCGTATTTAAATCTTTTTCTTCTGATTAAATCATGTGGGAGGTATAGAAGATCCATTTGATGAGTGTCATTTGGTGTTGTGTTAACAAAGTGCGGTCTTTTAATTCGTTTAGGCGCTGGTAAATAGATTTGCCAAATAGCTTGTTTAGATAGCCATTCTTTTGCTGTTTGTTCAGTGACTCCTGCAGCTTGATTTAATTTTTGAATAGCAGTTAAACCTTTCCAATAACCTTTTGGTGAATAATAAATTTTAGATAGTTTATCATTCATTTTAATACTACACGTTTTTTGCTATAAAATAAACAGCAGTCATACCAACTACAATAAAAGCTATTTCCTGGAGTTTTTGTTTTTCGGATGGTTGGTAGAAGTCACTTAATTTTGGTGGTGGGAGCTGTTGGAGGTCTTCTCCTGTCACTAAATAATACTCTTTAGTGGCGTCATCAACATTCTTAAAAGTGTATGCTGCATGGTTTTGTAGTTTTAATTTGTTGTTAATAAAATCTAACTGAGCGAGTCTTTGCTTTTCATAGGCGTCTTGTGCTGCTGCTAATTGCTCCATTGCTCGATTATGTCTTTGTCTTTCCTTGTTTGTTTCTAGTTTACTGAACATGTAATTACTACCTGAAAAAGCAAGTGCGTTTACTACAGCACCGCCAATCATCATTGCGAGTGAAGCCATTTTATTTTACATATTTATATTTTCTGGAATTATTCCTTGTTTAACTAAAAAGTCTTTTGTTGCGATTGAAGCAGTGATTATAGCGATTAGTTTACCGGAGTCCTCTAGGTCAAGTTTTCCTAGGTCAGCTGCTTTCATTTTCAATAGTTTCTTACCAACCATCGTGTACGCAACAGAAAGTCCACCAATCAGAGCAGATTGATATACAAGGTTAGCAACAGTTTTTTCAGCACTCATTTTTGTTTTTAAAATAAAAATAATAAATCAACTAAAAATGAATTGTGACGAACTGTTGTTAAATGCGCAGGAAGCAGTAATTTCTGATGAAGTGTCGACAAGTGTTATGAATAAAAAGGAAAAGTTGTATTCTCTGGCTGCGTGTGGAAAAACAAAACAATACTTAGGAACAGAATTTAGTATAGAACAGATTCAACAAATGTCTTCTGCTGACATTGAAAAGTACTACAACAGATACGAAGCACAATTAGGATCTAAAATGGTTAAAAGTTTAGGTCAAACAGTGTTAGGCTTGTACACTAAGTTAGTTAGTCAGTTTTTCCCACTCGATTCAAGCCAAGATTTAATGTACGATTTAAGTCAAGATCCTGTTTTAATTAAATCGTTAGAGTCTCTTAGTTGTGATCTTTTTTATAGGTTTGGCGGGCTTTTATCACCAGTTGTCATGGGGTTAATTACTTTTAATCATATAGATTTTATGGCTATTAAAAATGAACGTGAGAATCAGAGAATCAAACGAATCAGACGGAACAGCAAACAAGCCCCAGTCCGACAGTAACCAAGGTAACGAAGAGCCCAGGACGAGTTGAAGCAGGTAAAAGGTTATCAGAGTGGAATCGACAAAAAAAATGAATAAACAAACAAAACAAAAACTGTTGTCTCAGAATGAAGATGAATCAACCATAAGCGCAATACCAGTTAAAAAAGAAGAAGACAAACAAAACAGTACGAATTACGATGCTGTATTGTTTACTGTTGGTGTGGTTGCTGGTGTTGGTTATTTGTCTTATAAATTATATAAAACACACATGCAACCAAAGCTAAAAAAACGAGTAGAAGTACAAACAAAACAATCAGAAAAAGCAACAAACAAACAAGAAAACCAAACACCAAAAAGCTTAAAACCTGAGAGCGATCCATTTTTAATGCAATAAATTATTGTTTTAGAACTTAATAAAAACTTACCAATAACTTAAGTAAGTAACTCGATAAGAACTAAGAACTTGAACAATAACTTTAAGTAAGAACTTGATAAGAACTTGTCAAGTTTTTGTGTTAGAACTTAATAAATACTTGATGTGTAACTAGCCTGACCTAGCCTATCTTTAAGGATCTTTACAAAACTGATACAACTCTTCATTGTTATTCACATGTTTTTCAATCATTTTTCTTTTGTTGTACAGTTCAACAATGCTGATTGTGAGCCGATGAAACTTTGGAAAATCATAAAACCTTGTTGAAATTTCGGTTAATCTTCTTGCATAACAAATGTCAATATCAATCTTTTCTCGAAGAAAAGTCCTCCACGTCATTGATTTTGTTTTAACAAAGGCTTTACCGGCTTTTTCGAGCCAATGCCCAAAAGTTAGAGCAGTATGAATTGTCCTAGACTTCGCAGTCATGACCGATTTGTTTGCTTTTTTGAGTAGTGGCAGCATTTCTTCTACTTTAGTACTGTTTTCAAATGTTTTAATATCCTCTCCAGTAATTTCTTCTTCTTGAATCAAAGGTGTGATCCGGTCTGCCAAATATTTTTGAACATCACCAGCTGTTTTTTCAGGCTTGTTCTTTTTTGCTTCTAAAAATGCCAAATTTCCTTTTGGTTTTTTTGGAAGGGACAGACTTCAAAGGTTCTTTTCTTTTCTATGTAGTCAATCATTTCTTGATAGTAGGTTTCGTGATCGTTCATTATTCTTGTCTCATCTTCTGTCCACACATTGTCTGTTTGACTAAACCCTTCTTGTGTGTTGGTTTGACTCATTGGAGAATCACTGAACAGTCTTAACCCCAAGCTGCTATTTTGACTAGACTCCATTTTCTTACAGTCTAACACGTCCGCACACTTCACTGTTGACTGATTGACTGTGGATGGTGCTCTGTCACGTGTTACAAAACCGACCGGGAATTAATTATTTTCTATCACGTGCTTTAACACAGCGTTCTGATTGGCTTGAGGGGCTTGGCAACCATCGTTGTACTATGCTTAGTCATAGTGCTAATGAGTAGCTTACACGTCAAAAGAAATGGACACTGGTTGTTAGCAGTGAGTAAATTCATGAGGTAAACGTCAGCAATCACGTGATTCACAGAGCATTCTGATTGGTTTAAGTCAATCACCTGATGCACTTGTCGCGCCACACAGAAAACATGCTATGTCACGTCTAAAGAAATGAATACTCGACTGAGCATGTCAATTATATATAATTGTCTGCGTTGTCTGCCAAGACTGCCTCTTCTCTCAGTGTGTGCACGCTAATCACATATAATAAAGTGCACGCTAATCACATATAATAAAGGGCTTAAAGAACGTCAGCTACTCAACCTAGTTCTAGAAAAAAACCCTCCTACAAAGTGCGTGTGATGTTGTCGAATCAAAAGAAAAAAAAAAAAAAAATAAAACAAAAGCTAAGAAAAGAAAAATTCTGTAAACTAGTATTAAAAACAGATTTTCCTAGTCAGTACAAATGTTTGTGAAGAAAATCAGAACGTGTAGAATATTTTATGAGCTTGTTTTTTTTTTTTTTTTTTTCCCCACCCCTTAAAGTAGTGTTTTTTATCTAAAATGGGGTTTAAAAAAGTCTGATTTTTTGCTTTTTTTCACCCCTAAAGTAGTGTTTTTGTATCTAAAATGGGGTTTAAAAAAGTCTGATTTTTTGCTTTTTTTTACCCCTTAAAGTAGTGTTTTTGTATCTAAAATGGGGTTTTAAAAAAAGTCTGAGCCAGAATCGGTATTCTTACGTTCTCTGAGAGAGAGTCAAGTCAAAATGATCTTTATTGACGATAAAGGAATAAGCTAACCACCGAAACAGAGACACCGAAATGAAGAGAGAGAGAGAGAGAGAGAGAGAGAGAGAGAGAGAGAGAGAGAGAGAGAGAGAGAGAGAGAGAGAGAGGGTTTAGAGAGAGAGAGAGAGAGAGGGTTTAGAGAGAGAGAGAGAGAGAGGGTTTAGAGAGAGAGAGAGAGAGAGGGTTTAGAGAGAGAGAGTCAAGTCAAAATGATCTTTATTGACGATAAAGGAATAAGCTAACCACCGAAACAGAGACACCGAAATGAAGAGAGAGAGAGAGAGAGAGAGAGAGAGAGAGAGAGAGAGAGAGAGAGAGAGAGAGAGAGAGAGAGAGAGAGAGAGAGAGAGAGAGAGAGAGTTGAAACTTGAAATTTGAAAATGGTTTATTTGATCTAGGCCATGTGCCCGTGTCAAATGGGAACAGGGGGGTAGAGAGAGAGAGAGAGAGAGAGAGAGAGAGAGAGAGAGAGAGAGAGAGAGAGAGAGAGAGAGAGAATCTTACAGGTTGTGCTGGGGTTTCTTGTTCAATATCCAGTATCACAATCATGACGCGAGGTCCCGCATCAGCGCTTCCTTTGAAATGTGTGTGTGTGTGTGTGTGTGTGTGTGTGTGTGTGTGTGTGTGTGTGTGTGTGTGTGTGTGTGTGTGTGTGTGTGTGTGTGTGTGTGTGTGTGTGTGTGTGTGTGTGTGTATGTGTGTGTGTGTGTGTGTGTGTGTGTGCGTGCGTGCGTGTCTCACGTCAAGTCAAAATAATGAGATAGTGTGTGTGTGTGTGTGTGTGTGTGTGTGTGTGTGTTGTGTGTGTGTGTGTGTGTGTGTGTGAGTCCTATACCACTTTGATTTCAATGGACTCTTTATCTGCTGTGTACAATATAAATACTAAATAATTATAGCGTGTTGGGTTTTTAGCGAATACAAAGGTGGGGGTAGGCGGGGAGTGAGGTGGGGGT
The DNA here is from genome assembly GCA_017654935.2 of Phymorhynchus buccinoides. Lineage (NCBI taxonomy): Eukaryota > Metazoa > Mollusca > Gastropoda > Neogastropoda > Raphitomidae > Phymorhynchus > Phymorhynchus buccinoides. Next base: position 45,114 of record JAGGCT020004136.1, read on the forward strand.
GCAGTGATCGGGATGAAGTGTGGGTGATAGTGATACATGACAAGAGAGGGCAGAGACGGTAGAAAGAAAATAAAGCACATAGGAGACACTTGTGAAGGGTACGTACACATACATGCGGGGATTCCGTGCGGAAATCCGTACGTCATCCATAAATAAGTAAAACAAAAAAAGGGAAAATAGTTGCGCACGTGTCCGTATTTGCCCTAATCCGTACATTTCCCCTTCTTTCGTTTGATTATTTACGGATTGCGCAATGGATTTCCGCATGAAATGTGTATGAGGCCTTTGAGGGGTTTCAAAGCGCATGCGCGGGATGTAGGTCCTTTCGTTCTGTTTCTACTGTTAAAAAGAGTTTTTCTTCATTCTTTGGGTTTTTCATTTTGTAGTTTATCGTTCTCATACATTTCTAATAGCCTACAGAATACATAGTAGTAAGACTTTTGCTTCAACTTCCCGTGAAACTTATAAATTTTTACCTGAAAGAGCTGTGTCACAAGTCACAACATTTCATTGTCCTTAAAAGGATATACAGCTTGTGGTGGCACGTCAAAGTAAAACATAAAGCAAAGCCCAACATAGCACAAGTCTAATAACGCAGCATTCATGCAAAACGTGCTCACGAACTCCACATGCAGCCGTTCATGAACAATATTTAAGATAATGATAATAATGAAATTGTAAATATAATAATCAACATCATCATCAATTAACAATAATAATCAAATAATAATATTAATAATAATAAAACTAAGAAAAAGATGGTAAAAGGGTTTTGAGCATGAATGCCCCTTTGAACACACACGCGCACACACATACACACAATCCCGCATATGGAGAGAGAGAGAGAGAGAGAGAGAGAGAGAGAGAGAGAGAGAGAGAGAGGGAGAGAGAGAGAGAGAGAGAGAGAGAGAGAGAGAGAGAGAGAGACGTGCTCACACATGTGAGCACACACGTACACACATGCACATACACACACGCACATACAAACGCATTTCCCATATATGCAAGGTAGCGTTGTCAGTACTCACCATCCAAGATGGCGGCTCAGACGCAGAAAACGTAAACAAACCCTGCACCGGCTCTACTCTTGCCCTGTTGTCTCAGAAAGGGAGCTCCCAAGAACCACTCAATTTATTACTTTATCCTGAATACCTCTCTCAACCTATCAACACCAGGAAAATACGGTAAGAAAAGTTTTCCCCGTGTTTATTGCTTCATGTGCATGACTCAAAGCTGAACCAAAGTAAAGCTACTCCCTCTGCCACTGCTCCGTCTTAGAGCTCTTCATGTCCATCCTCCAAGCAAAACCAACTTAAAAGAAAGCCCCAATGTTAACACGTGTACGTGCTACATTTATAATTCTAAGTCTACTAGTACTACAATCTACCCTCAACCCTATCCCCCCCCCCCCCCCTTTTTCCCTTCTTACTGGCACAGATGGCCTCTACAGCAAGTGCTGAGGACTCTTCCAGTTCCCCTTGCGGAATATGTGACTTCTCAGTCACCTGGAATTATAGAGGTGTCGCTTGCGAGTCCTGCGGAGCATGGTTTCATGCCTCCTGCCAGAACATTGGTTCTAGTACATACTCCCGTCTGGACTCATCTCATGCTGTTTGGAACTGTGACGTGTGTGCTAATGCCAAATGTAGCAACACCCTTTTTGTTCT
>JAGGCT020004136.1:61780-74280 GCA_017654935.2 Phymorhynchus buccinoides
GGAAAAGATTTGCGCACGTGTCCGAATTTCCCCTAAAAGCGTTTGATCCTTCTTTCTTCCACTTATTTATGGTTTTCCGTACGGAACTTACGCGTCTAATGTGAACCCGGCCTTATGCCAAAAGAAAGGTGGAAAAACACACAAGAATTCCAGAATTTTGTTAAAGGGGCACCCTGACGGATGGGTTTTTGTAAGAAACACGTTCCGATCACCAGGAAAACACCCTTTACAGAGATTGCAACACTCACGTTGCTCTGGTTTCACAGAAATCAAGGCGTCAAAAAGGCAATTCCTCCTTGGCGGAGGTGCCGGAGAGAGTAGCCATTATGGATGGGGTGGATGGAGGTCACTCATTGTGGTTGAAGCGTTTTCTTTTTTTGTAGTGCAGTTAAAAAAAAAAGAGGAGCTATTTCCTTTCTTGTGAGCAAAACCCCTTTACATAAACTGTATAACAGAAAAAAAGAAAAAAAAGGGTTGTATTGCGAAAAGTTCGTGCACACGATTTGGTCTAAACGCAGGCGGCCATTAGAACGAATTGGGTGAACGAATTTGACTTCCAGCACCTCCAGCACTTTGTGAAACCAGAGCCAAGTGAGTGTTACAATCTCTGTAAAGGGTGTTTTCCTGGTGATCGGAACGTGTTTCTTACAAAATTGTATCCGTCAGGGTGCCCCTTTAAGTACTAAGACGGATGATGGAATCCTCCATCGCTAATTAGTCAACCAAACACACTTCTAATAATGGTGGGTCTCCATTTGCAAGGGCGTAATGTCTCCTATTCCTCAGTGGCGCCACCTAGCGGTGACGAACTGTCCTGATTGGTCTCCCCTGACGAGCTCTTTGGTTGTGGAGGAAGGATTACACTGTCTGCCACCAGCTCCGCACCAAATGAAATGGCCGTCAATGGTTGGTCGACCCGTGGATCATTAAAAACACTCACACCACTGCTATGTCTGTCTGTCTTTCTTAGCAATGGCTACCTCACTCACTCCTTATACCTGTCTCTTTATTGCGCGTGCTCGGCACAAAATTATGGGCCATTCCAGCCGAAAATCTACCATGAAATAAATGTTTGCTTTTTATATTTGGATAACTGTAATAATTGTACTGTATAATTGTATAATAATTGTAATTGTACTGACTGGAGGTCATGACATAAACTAAGTGACATTGTTTTTCAACACCATGTGACCTGGCGGCCATTTTTAATATTCAGACAACCTTGTAGGGAAGGCCACGCCTCTTTACTATACACTGTTTAATGGTGATTTAACAAAACAAATGTAAGTTAAGGAAAGTAAAATAAGCTAAATATAAAAAAAATCTAATTGTCCTTTTGCGCAGTTACTCCCCTTCGTTTCACTCTCTTTTAAAGGGAAATCACTCACTATAATAATGGAGTCCCACGCGCTGTCTGTAGGGTCGATGTTTTGCCCTTAGGTCAACGAGAAGCTTTTCCGTGCAGTCAGATATGTGCGTTCTGTCTCAGATGCTTTCACTTTGTTTCTTTTCATGCCCCCAGCCCCACCCCCACCCTCACCTCCCGTGCCTCTCCCCGCTTCTCCCTCCTCGCTCATCCCCATGTTTTATCCTGTAACAAAATAAAATCAACATTATAAAACCAGGAACCACCCCACCCCCCACCCCCCGTGGGGATACCGGGTGGATCTTTTGTACAAACAGTTCCTCCACCTTCTGGAAGTTCTGTGCTTGTAACTTCCTCTAATTCTGTCATTCTCTTTGACTCTTGCCTTTTCCCTTTGCTTACTGTCATCTGCTATCTTTCTATCTTACTGGTCCATTCTCCTGCCTTTTCCCTTTGCTTACTGTCATCTGCTATCTTTCTATCTTACTGGTCCATTCTCCTGCCTTTTCCCTTTGCTTACTGTCATCTGCTATCTTTCTATCTTACTGGTCCATTCTCCTGCCTTTTCCCTTTGCTTACTGTCATCTGCTATCTTTTATCTTACTGTCCATTCTCCTGCCTTTTTCCCTTTGCTTACTGTCATCTTTCTTTCTATCTTACTGGTCCATTCTCCTGCCTTTTCCCTTTGCTTACTGTCATCTGCTATCTTTCTATCTCACTGGTCCATTCTCCTGCCTTTTCCCTTTGCTTACTGTCATCTGCTATCTTTCTATCTTACTGGTCCATTCTCCTGCCTTTTCCCTTTGCTTACTGTCATCTGCTATCTTTTCTGCCTTACTGGTCCATTCTCCTGCCTTTTCCCTTTGCTTACTGTCATCTGCTATCTTTCTGTCTCACTGGTCCATTCTCCTGCCTTTTCCCTTTGCTTACTGTCATCTGCTATCTTTCTGTCTCACTGGTCCATTCTCCTGCCTTTTCCCTTTGCTTACTGTCATCTACTATCTTTCTATCTCACTGGTCCATTCTCCTGCCTTTTCCCTTTGCTTACTGTCATCTACTATCTTTCTGCCTCAGAGATTCTCCTGCCTTTTCCCTTTGCTTACGTCAAGCTATCTTTCTGTCTCACTGGGTCCATGCTCCTGCCTTTTCCCTTAGCTTACTGTCATCTACTATCTTTCTGCCTCACGGTCCATTCTCCTGCTTTTCGCTTTGCTTCTCATCGCTGTCTTCATATGACTGGTCCATTCTCCTGCCTTTTCCCTTTGCTTAAGCCAAGAAGTCTTTCTATCTCACTGGTCCATTCTCCTGCCTTTTCCCTTTGCTTACTGTCATCTGCTATCTTTCTATCTCACTGGTCCATTCTCCTGCCTTTTCCCTTTGCTTACTGTCATCTGATATCATTCTATCTCACTGGTCCATTCTCCTGCCTTTTTTCGCGAATTCTTGCAAAGATTTCACGCAGCCGAAGTCGGACATGCACACGCGCTATTTCTTAGTTAGGCGCATAACGGCAGCATGACGCATCACGCTCATATGACAGGAAACTGTGTGAGCGAACGAAGAAGAAGAAAACGAGGAACTCAACAGAGCGACAGAAGATCACACACACACGCACGCTTGCACGAACGCACGCAAGACACACACACACACACACACACACGCGCGCACGCACGCACGCACACACACACACACACACACACACACACACACACACACACACACACACACACACACACACACACACACACTATCCTGATTGATATACAGTCATAGACAGCGAATTATGAAGATGTCAACCAAGGAACACACACACACACACACACACACACACACACACACACACACACACACACACTATCCTGATTGATATACAGTCATAGACAGCGAATTATGAAGATGTCAACCAAGGAACACACACACACACACACACACACACACACACACACACACACACACACACACACACACACACACACACACACACACTATCCTGATTGATATACAGTCATAGACAGCGAATTATGAAGATGTCAACAAAGGAACATTTTTATTCAAGCAGTATAATACAAGGTTACATGTAAATATATTTCTGGGGAAAAGAATAGAACATATCACAGCATATACCAAGTAGTTTAATATTTGTACAGACACACAATACAATAATACACGTTTTATGCTTTTCGCAATGCAAAACAAACTACCAGGATTATTTTATGACTAGTGTGCCTCATCTCATAACAATACACAAGTTATGATAGCTCCAATTATCTCCAGTGTTCGACACGAAAGGGATAAAATGACCATTATAAGAAAATGGCACAATTGTAAACCTCAGGCAATTCTCTTTCTAATGATATAAAAGCCATTCTTGTGCCCCTTTTAGCTGTAGAATTATGAGCATTTCAAGTTGGCAAGGTGACTGTCGGCCATTTTGAGAAATCAGTCTAAAGTCTAGCCTAGCTGACGAAAATGCACCAGCTTAGTAATTTTAAAGCACTTGTTTTGAGTATTTAGAGAACATATTAAAATTATCCTGTAATATGAACACTAAAATGTTAGAGAGTACGGAAAACCCATATCTCAAAATTTATTGAAAAAACAACAGAGATTTTTGACTTTGCAAGCCTGTTGTGAGAAACTACCTCAGCGACTTTATGTCCCTTTCGTGGTGCTGGGTCACATTATTCGAATAAATTAACTGCGTTAATGATGGGTAAGGTCAGGTCAACGCTTTTAAGTGCCCCTCTTAAAACCTTTAACAAAAACGACCATATTTTATACAGTCACTTATCCATAAAAAAGCACACCTTTGTGGAATGCCATCTCTTATGAGAATAAAATGCTTGCTTCAATCAGCAAGTTTAAGACACTTCAAAAGAAAACCACGAACAATTCAATAAAGTTTGAATCAATATCCCCCTCGTGGGGATACCGGGGGTCTTTTGCATAATAGTTCCCCCACATTCTGGAAGCTCTTTGCTTGTAACTTATTCTACTCTGTCACTCTCTTTGACTCTGCCTTTTCCCTTTGCTTACTGTCATCTACTATCTGTCTGCCTTTACCGGTCCATTCTCCTGCCTTTTTTCACGAAACACTTTCAAAAACATTTCCTCCAGCCGAAGTCGGACTTGCTGGGCCTATTTCTTAGTTAGTCGCGTAACGGCAGCATGACGCATCTACGCTCATAATTGATAGGAAACTGTCTGAACGATCAAAGAAGAAGAAGAAGAAGAAGAAGAACCAATATCAATAAATTGTCATTGAAATATTGTTATAATTATAAAGTGGACGGGTTAAGAAAAAGTGAAAAAGAGTGTAGATTCCTCGGAGAAATGGAAAAGAAGGCTCACCACGGAAGGCACAACAGAAAGTATACAGCAGTAAAATAATGTACATGTGCGTGAATCAGTCAGTTATGAGATGGAAATCATGAAAGGCGTCCTCACTTCAATCCGATATTGAACAAAAGAGGAAAGACAAATATTTCTGTATCGGTGGTAATAGACCAAACACTTCAGTGATGTTCAGTGGGTCGTGATATAATCACACCAATCGATGAAGAAAAAATACAAAAAATACAAAGGCACAGTATTTTCTGAAATAAAAACTTCAATCAAAATTGCTTGTGCTGGAAGCAATGAAGCACCAACTGTAAGCATAAACGCACTCAAAAACGCGTGCACGCGCGTGTGTGTGCATGTATATGTGTGTGTGTGTGTGTGTGTCCGTGTGCGGTATATATGTGTGTGTGTATGTATGTGTGTGTATACGTGTGTGCGTGTGTGTGCGTGCGTGTGTGTGTGTGTATGTATGTGTGTGTATGTATGTGTGTGTATGTATGTCATGTCTCTCTGTTAATCTGAAACTGATCAATTAGCGCCCAGCAAGTACCTCCTCAAGCCATCAGGCAAAGGCAATGAACACACCCCCGAAGGCCGAAATCTGACCGCCATCAAAATGACCAGCTTACAGCTGTGCAGTAGACGGCTCACCTGTAGAGCCTCACACACCGCATCATCAATCATCACCAGTGGGTTCTCTGTTGTTTCTCCATATTCAGAGAAACTGTGTTCCAGCTTGTGGCGAACAATCTCACGCAAGAAGACAAGGTCGCCATGACACAGAAAGTGGAGAATCAATGCCAGGTTGGTTTGAGACAGAGAGAGTCGGAGGAGATCGTTGACGAAGTTTTCCAAACAGTTTTGCTGGCGTTCTTCCAGTTCCAACAAATTTGACTCGCGGCCCATTTGCGGAGCATTTGTGGAATGAACTGCATCAGCGGTACTTGTGGTAATAGTGGCGGCGTTGGTGAACGTGTCTGTACTAGTCATGCTGTTGAAGGCTTGTGTTTCACCATCACATTTAGGATGTGCATCTCCAAGATTCGTTTGACTGGTAGACGGATCCACAGAGATTTGGGAGTCGTTACCAAAGAGAGGACTATGAAGCATCACTTCACGATGAGAACTCACTCCACACAGGGCAGGATCTAGCGGAGGAAAAAGCCCCAAGAACACAGCCAGGTGCAGAAACTTTCTTTGCAGCCTCTCATCTTTGATGAACATCCAGTCCATGCGGGACAGGTTCCACTCCAAACACATGAGGAAATCGCATACCGACCGAGCCCCCAAGCACAGCAGTTCCCAGCAGGCATCCAGCACAATGTCTGCCACACGTTCCAGGTCCAAGCAGCGAAGGGTGGTGGAGTCCTTGCCTGCGTGGGGCATCAGCGGAGCGTAGTACAGGTATGCTGGAGGCTGGATGAAGAGGTCCAGGACTCTGGTGGACAGTTAAAACAATAATGATAAAAGTTGTTGTCTTGTGTGGCTGCTGCAGATTACTGAGCAGTACCTGTAAAGGGAAGTAAAACGAAGTGACTACATTTTACCAAAAAGGAAAGGTTAAAATTGATGTTTGATTTTCAAACGTACTGCGGATCATTTCTGCCATGGCCTGGAAACCTGGTTCGGTGACAGCAAAGCCCATGGGTCATAACATAAACACAGACAGTCACATACACGTGCACACACGCACGTACACACACACACACACATACACACACACGCGCGCGCGCACACACACACACACACACACACACACAAACACACACTGAAACACACACGCACGCACAAACACCTTCCACATAATGGGTTTACTGTAACTATTTATCTGTTCCGTGTGTCGTTTTTTTCTATGTAATTAAGCAATATGGTTTGTGTATTGTGTGCGTGCGCTTGCATTTTGTTTTTGTTAGATGGCTTGATGAAAAAAAAGCATGTGTTATGTTTGCTTATTCAATGTCCATTTCTAAGTAAACATTTTACTTGACTTGACATGACAAACACACGCACACGCACCCCCCCCCCCCCCCCCACACACACACACACACACACATACACACACAGTCTCTCTCTCTCTCTCTCTCTCTCTCTCTCTCTCTCTCTCTCTCTCTCTCTCTCTCTCTCAGCACCCTCACCTGTAACTCTTCCCAAAAACAATTGAATCCGCATTGACGTCACCACCAGCCTCCAGAAGCAAACGAAGACAGTCCATGACACACTGCTTGGTCCTCCAGCTGCCCCGATCCACCTGCCCTCCCCTCAGCTCCGGTAACGTGGGCAACACCAGCCCCAGAGACTTGCCCCGGAACAGGGAATAGTCTGGGGGTGATCTGATGCCCAGAGCTAGCATGGCTAGCGGAGACAGGCCTTTTCTGTTTTTGTTATCTATCATACTGGATTCTGTCTGGTTGTCTGGCTTGGGCGTCGTAACCAACTCCCCCTGTTTATCTCCTTTCGAGAGTTTATCTCCCTTCAATTCTCTTTGATTGTCTCTCTTCGACTCTCTTTGAATATCAGCTTCACTGCTCACTGACATGTCTCCCTGTTTGCTTCCATGGGGTGTCGTTTCTGCCAGGCTGCTGCTGTCAGTTACCAACTCCAAGTTCATACCTTGTTCATGGGCTGAAGAATTAGCACAGCCTGCCATGTCTACTTCTGATGGTTGACAGCTTGCCGTTTCCGAAGAATGAACAATGCTCGGTGTTTCTGGATTCTGTGAGTTTGGCGTTGGTGTAGATTCTGGAAAAGTGGGCAGTTCTTCTGCAAGTATTCTCACATCGGCGCCATGACTGAGGAGGGTTTGGATTGAGAGGGGATCACAGCGCCAGCAGGCCAGGTGTAGTGGGGCGATTTTCACCTGCATGCAGCGAGAAATCCAGCGATCCATCAGAGGGAGGGAGACAGGGAAAAGAGTGTTAGGATCGGGCAAATGTAGAGCGCATGCTTGCAGCTGGCAGGGTAGGAAAGACAAAGTTGCATTATCTTTCATTTCTGAACCCTCTTCTACTGCAGTTATCGTTGTGTCCCGCTCATTTATGTCCAGTTTTACTGCTTTTAAAACATTCTCCTTCTCAACGTATTGTTCCAACTTACATCCACAAATCCCTTTTCCTGCAAAGTCATCCATTCCCTGTGAAGGAGTAATTCCAACGCAATTGTCGAGTTTGTTGGCTTGGAAAGCTGTTGTCATATTTTGTTTTGAATTGAGTTCAACAGTTGCTTCTCTTGCCACGTCTTTCACTTCGTATGGACACACTGCAACGTTACTGTCCAGTTTATCCGTTTCAGTAGCATCTCGTGCCTGAAGATGATTGAAAACTGCAGGAGAAGACAAATGATAATGACGACATAACTGACCAGAAAGCAGCAATTGCAGAAGCGGAGGGCAGCCGATAAAAGCTGCACAGTGCAGAAACCAAGGGCAACAGGCAGGACACGTGTGAATGCTGGCATCACCATCGTGAACGTGGCCATTGCTCCGAGACAAATAGAAACGTTCATCCTCAAGGAGATAGTGTTGCCATACGTGTTTGAACAGAAGATACTGCAGGACTTCAACGTTGTTGTTTTGAAGGCAAATGGCGATAAGACTGCTGGGGTCGAATTCCAGCAACAGGTCAACGTTTTCCTCAGCCTTTCTACTTTTGTTCTCAGTGTTTCTTGGACCTTCAGACATACCCTCATTTTTGTCCTTTTTCTCTTGTGTGCTTGCTGTCTGTGAGCCAGGATCTGTCACCCAAGAAGAAGAAGCAGCATCCATTGGAGATTGGTGACTATTATGAGCAGAAGGGATGATGTCGTACGCTCCCCAATGGTTATTTAGCGGTGGGTGGTTGTCTTGGCACTGGCAATGGGTACATTCGTCCTCGTCAGAATATTTACACCGGTGTTGATGCTGTTGTTGCATGTTGATCCGGGGATGATGCTGAAGAACGAAGACCAACAACTCCCTGCTCTCTGCAGCCAGGTCCAAGAGACGAGAAGATGAGAAAGCTTTCCTTAGATGACAACAGACTTTACCAACTACATCATCATCAGAAGAAGAAGCATGGGCAGAGTTTGACACTACAGGACCAGTGTGAGGATAACTCATAGAACTGTTACCGTTGGAGCTCACTGAATGGAAAGTATTACTGTAAGGAAAGGAGCTGGTATCATGATTTGCAGGAGATAGGACGTCGTCAAAGAGAGGGATTGAGGACAGTAATTCAGGGCAGGCTTCATGAAGCTGACACACGGCATCCAATCTCCGCCTAGACAACGCTTCCAACATTAACACAGAAGGACACATCCTGGATTTTGCTGATGTAGATATTGGTGCCATTTTTCCATAACCCTTCTCTTCCTCGTTGCACAATACATCCGCATTGCCTGCAAGGTCTGCCTGCAACCCTATACCTATGTCTTCTACGCGCTCTTTAGATTTAATCTCGAAAGATTTGTTGCCATTTTTATCACGTCTTTTGTGTGATGGTAGAACGCTGGAGGGGTCGAAATGCAACAGAGCTTGTCTAAGTTCTTCGGAGTTGTTGTTCAGAGGAGGCAGCCTGGTTCCATTCAGCAGAGCATGGTACACAGCCTGAGCTACAGACTCTGGTGAATCTCCGCTGTTCTGGTGGTCAGCCATCAGGGTATGGTGGATGCCCTCTACTACCCCTGTGGCGTGCTGTCACGTAGGCCTCAGCTGTATCTGCACAGACAAGTAAAACGAACGGTTTAATTGAAAAAAGTAGCGTAAGATAAACCAGGACGAAGATAATAATGGTGAATTTAAACTGTTCGTGAAAATGTATGGATCAATTTGTTACAAGCTGAAGAGCGTAAAAAAACCATTCATGCACAACAAAACAACAACCAAAATATAAAAAATATAAAAAAATGCGCGAAACAAAGACGGCTGAATCAGCTTTTTGATGATGTCTAAATCAAATTATAATGACACAAAGGTGTCCAATAACATTACATTCATTTAATTAATTTTGAAGCAATTGCTCAACCATACAAAAAGGTTCCCTTATGAAAAGTAGTCCTTGAAGTTAAGGGTCCGCTACACTGCATACAGTGCGATCCGATTTTGACATCTGTGGAGCATGATCCTCGTTAAATTCTACTGTCTGGATGAATTCTACTATCTCAATGAATTCTACTATCTCAATGCATTCTACTATCTCAATGAATTCTACTATCTCAATGAATTCTACTATCTCAATGAATTCTACTATCTCAATGAATTCTACTATCTCAATGAATTCTACTATCTCAATGAATTCTACTATCTCAATGAATTCTACTATCTCAATGAATCTGATGAAATACTGCTAGTTTTGTTCACTATCATTATTTGTTGTCCGCCCTAATGAAATATTTGTATTTTTGTATCAGACATTTTATGTAATTCGTGTCTGCATAGTGGTAGCGCGTTCGCCTCGTGTCAAGTAAACCCGAGTTGGAACCTGGGTACAGGGGATTTTTTCCTCTCACTTTGCACTAGGCCTTAACGGTCTGAACGTGGAGTCTTTCGGATGAGACGATGAACCGAGGTCCCGTGTGCCCATGCACTTAGCACACGTTAAACCCAGTGGCAACGAAAAAGTTATCATTTGGTCAAAATTTAACACACACACACACCCCTCCCTTCCTTCCTCATCAGTCACACAAAAATCGCATGCAAAAAAGAAGAAAAAAAAAAAGGGTGGCGCGCATCTAGCTGCGACGCTCTCTCCAGGTGGGAGCAACCCGAATTTCACAGAGACGCCTCTGTGACAATAATGTACCTAATACATGAGTATGGCTGGTACCCACGTGTCGTCATATCCGGCCACAAGGAGCGCCATATTATGGGAGACCGAGTCCTTACCTTTTTTTGAAAAATGCTAGATCGATGCTGCGTATTTGGCTGTTCCAATTCGAAACTTATCTAAATTGTATTTATAACATCTGGATGCTTTCTTTACACGTTTAAATAACATTTTCACTTTGTTTACACACAAATAAGGACTAAGATGGCGACACTTCCGTTGGAAGGGTCGAGATGCGCACGCAGGTGGGTTGGAGCCATACTGACGGATTAGTAGTAGGATTATTTTTAGACGTGAATCTCGACTCGAAGACATCGTCACAATCGGACCGTATGCAATATAGGGGTCCTTTATCTTACGTACGCTGAAAGATACACACACGCGCCACTAACGTATTACTTATTATATTCTTACATATTATTCTCACTTACAGTTACAGACACATCTATCTACTCACAACTCAACCACACCCAAAACACACCGCAATGTAATTTTGTCTGAATCACTTTTAGTGGAAGGACGTTAAACTGAAGAACACACACACACACGCGCGCGCGCGCGCGCGGTCGAAAGAGAATAAACAAAGCAAATCAAAAACCAAAGCACTCTGAAAACAACTTACTAGACTATAGGCCCTAGACTTTCTAGTTTAGTCTAGTAAATCAGGGCAGACATAAAATACTGGCAAACAGAACATTAAGATGACGTAAAGGCCTCGGTGATGTAATGGCGTGTCGCAGTAATGACGCAATTTGAGCAAGGAAAGAATTATGCCAGTCTATTTCCTGTTCCATACACACATGCGCATGCACGACCGCGTGAGCGCGTGCGCACACTGTTTCGAATAAGTGTTCTAGGCCTAGGCTAGTTAGGGGAAGACGGGGTAAAAAGCGCATGGGCGGGTAAGAAGCCCACCCCAATTATCTCATGAAATGAAGCAAATTTCAGTCTCATTTTGCCCATGAGACGAGTGTTAATGTCTAGCATTCGTCTCATGGGCAAATTTGACTGAAATTTTCTTTATTTCATGAGATAATTGGGGTGGGCTTCTTACCCGCCCATGCGCTTTTTACCCCGTCTTCCCCTATGTTCAGTGTAAAGAAGTAATGAACACTTCAACAGTTGTAGGTGTTGAAGTAGTGTCCATGCACAATGCAATGGCAAACACATACACGAATTCGGGTGGGTTTGTGTGTGTGTGCGTGTGCGTGTGCGTGAGTGCGTGCGTGCGTGCGTGCGTGCGTGCGTGAGAGAGAGAGAGAGAGAGAGAGAGAGAGAGAGAGAGAGAGAGAGAGAGAGAGAGAGAGAGAGAGAGAGAGAAGCATTTTCAAGGAAATAACGTTATAAATATTCCGGGCGTATCGTTGGTGTGAAAGGAAATACGTAACAGCTGACGGTACATTATGCATGACACACATTTCTTAGTTTCTTCTAAAGGCTCCGACACACGATCAAGATCAAAGATACAAGTTTAAGACAAATCGTATCTTTGATGCTTAAACTTCGTTTAAATGCTTTTAAAACAAAATTTTCTAAAGATGTTAACTGCATATGTGGAAATCAAATATCTATAAATCATTTGCTCCTATATTGTCCTAGAATTAAAGAACAAATCAACAAAACTGATGGTGAATTGCTGAACCATCAAACGCCTTTAACCATTGAAAAAATATTAAACAACTTTAATCTCCTTAAACGTTTTTCAGAAATCCTGCACATAAGTCCTGTTGGTATTTTTCTTTGAGTTACTAATTAATTGTTGGTTTAAATTGTGTTATTATATTTTTGTTGTTAGCCATTTATTAATTAAGACACACTTGTTTAACTTCATGTTACATAAGTCAGTTTGAAATGTTACTGTATGTCTCCCACTTCCTCCCATCTTATATATTTGTTAATGTAATTTTTATATGCACTCAGTTAGATTTGTATGAATAGATGTGTAGGGAAAACACATAATAATACTACCATCTACGCACTCACACACACTCTCA
>JAGGCT020004136.1:79280-84280 GCA_017654935.2 Phymorhynchus buccinoides
AGGACGGGGACATGCTTTGTTTGAGGACAAGATGTAAAAAAAACCCACCACAACCCTAAAACATTGTTAGCTTACTATTGTTCCTTTAATTAAAAAAAAGTCTTGTTGGTTCGTACGTTCTCTCTCTCTCTCTCTCTCTCTCTCTCTCTCTCTCTCTCTCTCTCTCTCTCTCTCTCTCTCTCTCTCTCTCTCGCTCATTTCTCTCTTAGATCATAACGTGGAGCGGGAATAGAACGATTTACAAATGCGCTGCTCAGTGCAAGTGAATGCATGAACAAAAATGTTTTTGTTAATCATAACGTTCCAAGAGGAGCCCTTTGGTTTGATGCTGACTGTAATGCTGCAAAGTTAAATGCTAGACAACTATTAACAAAACTTAGGCAAACTAAAAAAGCTGAGGACCGAGTACCGTATGTTAGTGCTAGAAAAGTGTACAAAGATTTGCTACAGACTAAAAGTACTGGTTACAAACGTGAGAAAGCAAAACAGTTAGCTTCTATGCGCAATAATAGTAAACAGTTTTGGAAAGAAGCAAAGCAGATTAGTGGCAAAAGAAAAGAGGGGGTTAGCAGAGAAATAACACCTGACCAATGGTACGAACACTTTAAGGGATTGTTTAATGATAATGAGGTCAGAAGTAATCACAGTGTTATTACAGGACAAGCACAGTTAGAAGAATCACATGAATGTTCAGATCTTAACCGGATGATTTCAGAAGAGGAAGTTTACAGTGCTGTACGGAAATTAAAAACAGGAAAAGCTTGTGGGCCAGACTACATTTTGGCAGAAATGTTAAAATCAGCTGATAATTTTGCTGTAAAATTCTTAACGCGTTTATTTAATGTATTGTTTGATAAAGGCTTTTACCCAAAGCAATGGTGTAAAGCAATTATTGTTCCCGTTCTTAAGAAAGGAGATAAGAGTTTACCGGACAACTACAGGGGTGTTTCTCTACTTAGTTTAGTTGGTAAATGCTACACAACAGTTTTAAATAAGAGGCTTGTTAAGTGGGCTGAAGACAACAATAGAATAACAGAATCTCAGGCTGGCTTCCGACATGGCTACTCCACTGTCGATCATATTTTCTCTTTGAATGCTATTATTGAAAAATGTCTGTCAAAGAAAGGAGGCAAACTTTATGCATGTTTTGTCGATCTAAAGAAGGCGTTTGATTCAGTTCAACGCCAGTGCCTTTTCGATATTTTGAGTGAGAATGGATTACAAGGAAAATGTTTGAATGCCATTATTGCTATTTATAAATCGGTCATTTCTTGTGTGCGTGTTGAAGGTGGTATCACTGACTATTTTGATTGTCCAGTGGGTGTAAGACAGGGCTGTATTTTAAGCCCAGTGTTGTTTTCATTATTTATTAATGAAATAGCATCATCTGTTAGCAACAATGGAGTCCATGGAATACATTTTTACCTGGGTTAGTGGAATTGTTTCTTCTTTTATTCGCAGACGACATAGTTCTTTTGTTGTCCTTCACCCGACATTGGGATGGGCTATGGGTCTTTTTGTTTTCCTTTTTGTTTTGATTCTTTGTTTGCATATGTTTGTTTGTTTACTCTGTTTTTGATTTCTTTTGTCACCTGTGTCTTTGCCCTTTTCTCATATATCTCAATCCGAACCTTTCTCAAACTCAATCGCTTCAATTTTTTACATATTGAAGGTGTGCCTCCATTTAATAGGAAAGAGAATTCTGCACACCAAACTTCCTCTTTCACTCTTCGCTTTTGCCTTTCGTGACCTTGACCTTGGCGGTTTTTTTCGTTTAATTTTTTTTTTTTTTTTTGTTTTTTTTTTTTGTTTTTTTTTTTTTTTTTTTTTTTTTTTTTTTTCCTTTTTTTTATTTTTTTTTTTTTTTGAATTTTTTTTTTTTTGTTTTGTTTTTGTTTTTTTTTTTTGTTTGGTTTGTTTTTGTTTTTTTTTTTTTTTTTTTTTTTTTCTTTTTAACCGAAAATCTATGTTTTAGTTTCTTTTCGGGCACCGATTGAAACATAGGATGTTGAAACTTGAAAAACACCTGATGGCGAGGAAGGAAGGGAACACCGAAAACAGTCACAACAATCTGATGTATGGCATACCGGAAGTCAGGCGCAGAAAAAGAAAAAAAGTCAATGTTGGGCCGTCAAAGCCGAAGAAGCTACAAATCGGAGGGAAAAATTTTCTTGGGTTTTGTTTTTACAACAGAATCTTTCGAGCATGAAAGAAGATGTTTGCTGGTGTGTACACCATGTAGTGTCAAAACACTTACATTTTGCTTTCTGTCGTGAAACGGGGTAAAAGAGCTTGCCTGGATTGCACCTTTTCAGGATATATAACTCCTACACCGTTAGTGTTAGAGTCTTAAAATTTGGCATAAAACTTTGGCTTCTGCCCGAATGATTTTGCATACCGATCAAGGTCAAGGTACGGTTCCAGGGCGACTATAGGCTTTGAAAGTGGTAGGGGTCTACACATTGGTGTTTAAGATTTTCCACATTTGTACATTGAAGAAGCGTTCAGATTGTGTGTGGTAATCTGTATACCCTAGAGAAGAAAAAACATCCCAGCATAAATTATCGCCATGTCTGACCTTGACCTTGAAGTGTGACCTTGAACGCACATGCGGCATGCAGCAAGGTTCACAACTCTCTCTCTCTCTCTCTCTCTCTCTCTCTCTCGGTCTCTGATCCTCTCTCTCTCTCTCTCTCTCTCTCTCTCTCTATCTCTTTCTCTTCTCTCTAAACATCCGAGCATAAATTATCACCAGCTGACCTTGACCTTGAAGTGTGACCTATGAAAACCGAAATTTCCTTCTTTGGCTATATATGTTTTCTTCTTCAAGCTGTATCTCGTGAACTAGAAGACAGAATCCCTTCCAATTTTGTGTCAGGATGTGACACTCTACGGGGCTGTCGCAAGTGCGTGGCATTGCATGGTGACGGACATGCTCTGCCGCTCGGCGACGCCCTTGTACTAATACTGCTATTGGATTACAAAAACAAATCAATCTTTTGAATGCTGCATGTAAAAGATTATTTCTCAGAGTCAATACTGATAAAACAAAAGTTATGGTTTTTCGTAAGGGTGGTTTTTGGGGGAAATTTGAGAATTTGAACCTTGATGGAGAACAGCTGGAAGTAGTCAATGAATACAATTATCTTGGGTTTGTTTTTACAACGAAGATGAGCATAAACAGAGGTGTAGAAACACTTACAGTGAAAGGTAAAAGAGCTTGCCTGGATTGCATAAGATATATAACTAAACTAGATGATATTTCTAAAACATGTTTCTTCCGAATTTTTGACGCTCAGGTACAGCCAGTTCTACTATATGCTTCTGAAATGTGGGGTCTCCATAGACTCGACAACATTGAAAAGGTTCACTCCTTGGCTTGTAAACGTTTTCTCAAAATACATCTTAAAGTACCAAACAAGTTTGTTGAAGGTGAATTAGGGCGTTATCCATTATATGTAAACAGTGCGGTAAGATGCATTCGATACTGGCTAAAACTAATCCTAAAAAAGCTGGAGTTTAATCGATTGCCAAAGCAAGCCTATTTGATGCTACTAAATTTAGATGAAAATGGTAAGAAATGTTGGGTAGCTTTAGTGAAGAACATCTTATTTAGTTGTGGGTTCGGGTATGCCTGGCTTGCACAGGGTGTGGGTTGTGAAATGTCGTTTGTGTCATTATTCAAGCAGAGGATGAAAGATATGTATGTACAAGAGTGGAGTGAGTCTGTCATGAGCAAAGATATATATCAGAGGTATAGATTATTTAAAACAAACTTCGAATCTGAGCAGTTTTTTGAGTATATTGATATAAGATGCTTTAGAGATTGTTTGACGAAACTCCGGCTTGGTGTGTTACCAATTAATGGATCTTTTCTTAAAAGAACTTTTAAAAGTAATGGAAACTTTATGTGTGAAAAGTGTAAGATTTTAGAAGATGAGGACCATGTTCTGAATAAATGTAACCTTTACAATGATATAAGGCAAAAATATCTTCATCGTGGTGACATGTCTTACATAAATGTGTTACAAAATGCCTCTGTTTGGAACATTCGCAGACTTAGTATATTTTTGTTTAATGCCATGAAAATCAGACAGAAATTTCTTGAAAGTTTATAGATTACCTACAGATGATTATTATTGTGTGCATTTTTCTCTTTAGTTCTTTTTTCCTTGATCTTATTCTAGGGGCTGGAGGCCTGAAGAATTAAAATATTGTTCAATATTGTTAAATTGTTCTCTCTCTCTCGCTCTCTCTCTCTCTCCCCCTCCCCCTCCCTCGCTCTCTCCCTCTCCTCCCTCTCCCTCCTCTCTCTACCCTCTCCCTCCCTCCCTCCCCCCTCTCCCCCTCTCTCTCTCTCGCTCTTCCCTAATAATCTTTCCCCCACCCTTACTCCCACCCTCTCTTCCTTAACAAACCAAATTATTCTTCTCGACATCTTTCCTAATCTGATCAAGACGTGAGGACTGATGAAGAGAACTAGCGTTTGTTTTTCCACACGCAAATCTGTCTCTCTTGCCTTTGGCAAGGATTAGAAAGATCTTAAAGAAAGAAAGGGAAGACAGAATAGAAATAGGAAAGAGAGAGAGAGAAAGCGTCCTTTATGTCAAGCACAATGTCGTCTGAACGTGGCGAAAAATCTGGTTAACGGCTCTACAAGGTTACGTTTGATTGGTTGAGAGGGGGCAAAGGATTTTGTATAAGGTTAATGCTGATTGGTGGAGAGAACGAAAGGTTTCCCCCCTCCTCCCCCCCCCCCCCAATTTCCGTGGCGAACTTAGAGAGAGAGAGAGAGAGAGAGAGAGAGAGAGAGAGAGAGAGAGAGAGAGAGAGAGAGAGAGAGAGAGAGAGAGAGAGAGAGAGAGAAACAAAAAGACAGATATACAGAAACAAAGACAGAGAGAGAGAGAGAGAGAGAGAGAGAGAGAGAGAGAGAGAGAGAGAGAGAGAGAGAGAGAGAGAGAACAAAGACAGATATACAGAAAACAAAGAGAGAGAGA
>JAGGCT020004137.1:0-35734 GCA_017654935.2 Phymorhynchus buccinoides
TGGGGAGGGGAGAAGGGGGGGGGGGTGTGTAGATAAGGAATAAAGAAAGCGGGTCGCGCGGGACACTTACGTCACACTCCATACTGAAGCATGGGCTGAATTTGAGCGTGAAACAGTTTCAAGAACAATCTAAGAGATTCATTATTTACAACTAACAATTTCCTCATAATGAGAAACAATGCTATTTTTGCTCTACAACCTAAGTCTTTACATGCAAACACAAAACTAAATCGAGTTCAAAAATAGATGCCTAGATATTTATACACATTCACTACAGGCATCAACATTCCATTATAAGTCCATCTTTCATTTCTAGCAAGATAACCTCCTTTCCTAAATACAATAATATTACTTTTTATCTAAATTTACATTTAATTGCAATCTCCTAGCAGCTCTACATAAACTATTCAATTGAATCTGTAACCCAATAACCGATTCTGACAGCAGCAAAACATCATCAGCCAAAAGTAATATAAATAGTTATATTAATTTATTTGATATAATTGCACCATGGCTACCAGAATGTATAACTTCATGAGTAAGATCGTTAATAAACAAAGAAAACAAAACAGGGATACAAACATCACCCTGCTTAACTCCTGCAGTACAATTAATATATTCTGTTAACGCACCACCAGATCTCACTCTCGCTCTAACTGTCTCATACATGCTCATAATACATTTGTACAATTTACCGCAAACACAATTTTTAAACAAAATAGACCAGAGAATACTTATGTTAACTGAATCGAATGCTTTTTGAAAATCTATGAATGCTACATAGAGCTTACCATTGAGAGAAAAATGTTTCTGTATTAATGCCATAAGCGTGAACATATGATCTACCGTTGAATAGTTCTTTTTAAATCCTGCTTGAAATTCTCCGGTTACGTTATTTTCTTCCACCCACTCTTGAAGTCTTCTATTTATAATAGAACTATATATTGTGCTGCAAATGTTGCTTAAGGAAATCCCTCTATAGTTGTTTGGATTGTTAGCATCACCTTTTTTGAATAATTGAAAAATTATTGATTCAGACCAGCTAACTGGATATATGCCTCTGTCTAATAACGAATTGAAAAAAAGCAAGCAAAAAGTCTAATACATCATATTTGCATGCAGTTTTTAACAGTTCACTAATTATCCCATCAGGGCCAGCAGCTTTATTATGTTTTAATTTTCTTAAAGCTAGCAATAATTCCTCTTTTGACATTGGTCGATTTAAATATTCATTATCAAGAACATTTTCACTGTCATCATCTTCATGAACAAACGCTATATCATCACCACCATCATCAAGTAAATCATTAAAATGTTGAAACCATGTGTCCAGACTAATACTATTCATGGGTTGCTTTACTTTAAATGAAGTCTTTTTAACAGCATTCCAAAATTCCTTTTGATTGTTAACAGAACTCAACAACTGTGCTAACATATTATCATTAAACTGCTTTTCCTTCCATTTTAACATATTTTTGTATTCCTTTCTAGCTATACTATAAGTCTGATGATCATGTTTATCTAAATTGTGACGGAATTTCTTTAGTAAATTGCGGGCTTTCTTTTTGTTGGCTAAGCATTCTGCATCGTACCAATCCTCTTCCTTACCTTTACCACCAATGATAATTTGTTTTTTCATACTATCTGCTGTAAGTTTTAAACAATAATTGAATTTATGCAAAGATTCATTAATATCAACATTAATTAATATATTTGCCTCCTGTAAAAGGGATTGCACTTCATCTCACAACATTTGTTTTTGAACTCATCTGCATGCATTTCATTCCTAACAAATTTTTCAATTGTGATACGTTTACTATTATCTGCTTGCAGCGTATCTTGATGGTAACAAGGAAAATTAATGCACAACGATAAAGGCATATGGTCTGGCTGAATACTATCCAACACACCCATTTCACACTTGTCACAAACATCAACCAGGAAAACAAATCACATGACATTAGAAAATAATCGTTCACACTTCTTCCATTACCAGCGATGTACGTGTAGCGACCTTCAAGGTCGCCCTGACACATACCATTTAATATGCACAAGTCTAAAGAAGTACACATGCTCAATAATAGTTTACCATAATTATTAAAAACATTATCTTGAGAGTGTCTGTTTACATTCAGTGGACCACTTGACTGTTTGTAAGAAGGGGGAGCATTTTCATTATTATTACATGAAACATCAGCTGTTCTATAATTAAGGTCACCATTCAACAAAACGAAAACATCTTCTTTAATAGAAAGTAAACAATCAAACAAAAACTCTTCCAAAAGAGCAATACCATTCTCTAAATCAAAATGAGTGTAGAAAGGTGAACCCTCAGGGGGAACATAACTACACACATACAACACATCTTTCACGGAACCAAAAAGAGATTTGTCAATAATAAATGCACAAAAGTTATGGGAAATAACATCGACAGGCTTCACAAAAGAGCTAATTACATTTTTTACTAGACAAACGAGCCCACCTGACCGCCTCCCGTGTGTAGTCAGCTTAATAGCTGACTTACAGTAAACTTTAAAGCCATTAAATATAGGCGACTGAACATCATCAACAAAAGTTTCGACTAAGCATGCAAAATCAAAACCACACACAAACGACACAAACTCTTTATCTTTAATTTTTGAAAATAGACCATTAATGTTCCAATGAAGAAACGAAAAAGATTTTAAAGGTTTATTTTCATCAGAATGACACAAATATTTATTACCCACAGGCAACACAAAATTAACATGTTCAAGCGCCACCTCCTCCACTTGAAGGTCAACAAAAATGTTAATTACAGCTTCTGGTGAGGAATGTTTGATTGAACTGTCCTCGACTTGCACAGAATCAGAACACAATTCACGTGCTAAAATGCATTGCCTTTGCTTTGGTATTCTGATAAGCCACTAGGTGTACCCTCTCTTTTGCTACCCCTCTTTGAGCTTACTCCAGACAAATTTATTTTACATTTACAGGAGCGGCCGAGTTCCTAGGTCATTTCAACTAGCCTATCAGCACTGTCCACTGTGTATCGCTTACCATCAACCAACAGGTAGTTGAAAATCAAAGTGGCTCTTTTATTATCAGACCTTGCTTTCTTCAGGTGGGGATTAAGTCTTCTTCTAATGTCTCTTACCTTAGCAGAGAAGTTTTCGCCAATGAAAATGTTGGTCCCTTTCAGTTTACCTTTCGCTTTCAGAATGTCCTGTTTCTGCTTATAGAACACACACTTTGCGATCATGGGAGAGTCTGGTTTAGAGCTCAACCGGTGTACTCTGTCAAACTCTACATTGTGAGACAGTTCCAACTTGTCAGCAATGAGATCCTTCACCTTACTTTCACAGTCAGTGGGTGTTTCAGTCTCTGACCTGGTCACACCGTAAAAGATCAGATTGTTCCTTTTCGATCTCCCCTCCAAGTCGTCCGTCTTCATCTCCAGTGCCTCCACCTTCTCCATCAGCGTAGAGTTCTTCTGCTGCAGTCCCTCGTTTTGCTTCTGCAGATCCTTCGTCTCTTGGCGTAGAACGCGAACCTCTTCCTGCATGGTGGAGTATTCTTCACGCATATTACGCATCTCTTCTTTGACTTCTCTCAGTTCTGATTCAATCCCTTTCTTCATGGACTCATCAGCTCCAAGTTGGATGGTTCCTTTTCAGGTTGGTTGCTGGCACTGTTGCTTGCACTGACGTTTGGATTGCTGTTGCTGTTGGAGTTGTTGGATTTGTCCAAGCTCACCCTACTTCCAGAGTGCAATCTTGTTTGCCTCATATTTTCTTTGTCCTTGGGGGGCAAATTAGGCCCGGGGTGGGTCTCCACATCTCCGCACCGTAACAACAGCAGACTGCCCCCCAAAAAGAAGGAGAGAGTGAATCCAAATATAGCACCATCAACTCGCCTTTTCAGTGTCACAATGGCGATTCTCATTGACAGTTTTTGACAAGCCCGTCGATACATAAATCCAATGAAAACGGGCAGGAAACAACCACAGACGGCCCTAAAGTCCACATTACCTGAAGGTATGGTCCTTCACAGTCGCACCACAGGTACCAAATCACACTCAAGCCCACTTAACTTTCAGCAAAAATTCAGAGAACAGAACACACGACTTCTTGCACAAAACTCCTGTTCACCGACCCCGAGAGAGAGAGAGAGAGAGAGAGAGAGAGAGAGAGAGAGAGAGAGAGAGAGAGAGAGAGAGAGAGAGGAGAGAGAGAGAGAGAGAGAACTTGAAAACTTGAACTTTATTTTCTAAGGAAAGGAGAGAGAGAGAGAGAGAGAGAGAGAGAGAGAGAGAGAGAGAGAGAGAGAGAGCGAGAGAGAGAGAGAGAGAGAGAGAGAGAGAGAGAGAGAGAGAGAGAGAGAGAGAGAGAGAGAGCGAGAGAGAGACACTGGACAACTTTATTTGACAAGGATAAAGATTTTAGGCGATGCCTATTCTTACAATATGTCCTTGGATTAAAAACAAAACAAAAAACAAACAAAAAACCAATATAAGAAACAAAAAACATTTGCAAACATACTCTCTCTCTCTCTCTCTCTCTCTCTCTCTTCTTTTTTTTTTTTCTCTCTCTCTCTCTCACTCTCTCTCCTGCCTCTCTCTCTCTCTCTCTCTCTCTCTCTCTCTCTCTCTCTCTCTCTCTCTCTCTCTGACTCCCATACACACATACATTGTTTATACATACATCTAAAAAAATACTTAAAAAATACACATAGTGAAACAAATAATTGATGACAAATAGGAGGTGAAAGCAACATCAATCCAAACACATTTAACAAGCAGTTTAAAGGCAAACCAATAAACAAAGTATAAAACTGAAATGTAAACATTCAATTGACATATACCATGCATATAACATGTAGTTGTACACAAGGCAATAAAGTTATACACTGTGCGTTCAAAATGACACAGGATTTAAGCAGGGCTGTAAATTATGTTTGCCCGCACCATCTTTTTGCATCGTGAGATGGAAGGGCATAACTGAATGGCAGAGGGAAGGGAATTCCAAATTGAGGAACCTTGAGAAGGCAAAACTTGATTTGTATTTGTCAATTCTAGTGTTTGGCAAAATGTAGTTGCTGGAACCATAACGATGTGATGCCGGGGTAACTAATGGTTTTAGGTATTGTGGGACTAAGTCATTATGCACTTTGTACATGAGGACTGCTTTGTTGTACTTTAATTGTGAATTTAACGGAAGGATGTTTAATTTTACTTGTTTTTCTGATGTGGTGAGGTTTGCGTCAGGAAGAATAATTTTAGCTGCTCTTTTGTAGATAGAATTGAGTTTTAATAGGTGACATTTGGCGGTAGAATACCAAACTACAGATGCATAGTTGACGTGAGAGAGACAAAGGGCATGAAAGAATATTTTGCGTTCCTCTGTATCTATGAAAGGTTTAAGGTTTTTTTTAGTAGGAATAGGCTACGCGCAAGCTTGTGTGCTACTTTCTCAATATGGGTCTGCCACTTCAGTTCTTCGTCTATGATCACACCCAGGACGCGGTGCTCTTTTACTTGGTCAATGACGTTATCCTTTAAATAAACTTTGAGATTTAGAGGTTCGTTCTGATGTTTTTGTCTTGAAGTAATTACCATGCTTTTGGTTTTTGTAGGGTGGATGACCATCAGGTTTTGGTCACACCAGGCAGAAACATCATTTAAAGATGTTTGTAATGAGGTTTGAATGGAGGATAAACGAGCTGCACTAGAGTGGTACACCAGTCTTAATTATCTTATTATCTGAAACTGCACCATTACTTAAAGACGGGCCACGTTTGGACGTTTCTGTCCCAGACACGCGTAGAGATCACCGAAACAACACCCCCTTCAAAAAACACAACTCCCAGTTTGCTTTGGTAACCGAGAAATAACGTCTCGAAAACCTCGATTTTTACCTGGGATTTTTAGTTCCGGTATATGAACATACGGGTCATTTGATTTATAAGAGGGAATAAGAGGGAACGCTAATCAGAAACCTTATATCAAATTAATAATAATGATCCAATCAGTGTGCATGGCACAGGAAGCCTCTCCCTCTGAAAAGCAGACGATAGTTTCATCGAAAATCTCAGTACAGTAGAAGGACCGTGACTCTGATGTTGACTACATAATATTACAAAAGAAAGAACACTTTCATCAGACATCAACGGTGACGTAAAGATGTGCAGAGAAATGACGTTTGCCAGTCGTGCTCTGAGAATAGCTGATTCAGAATCAAATGGTAAGCAACTTCGCCTTGCATGTCCTTCTCCGTTTCTCCATTCTATGATTGTACGATTTTAGTCTAGGCCTACTGAGTACTGGGTAGTAGGCCTATGCCAAGTAGGAACTTGTCATGGAATTCTACAGCCTGAGGTCTGAACAAGAAAGAAGAAAACTAAGCTTTCAGTATTCTAGTTGGGAGTCTTTTTTGGTGCTAGCAGAGCAGAAGCCCTACAAGACTACACCATGTAGACTAGATCTGCATTGTAGCTACTCATCAGGCAAGTATACTATATAGACTCTAGACTATATCTTCTTCATTTTCTTAAACATACGTTTTTGGTAGGATTATCTTGGTTGGTCTACCATTGATCTTTCATTCCTAGAGTGCGATCTACAAATAAGATACAAGGTCTAATTTATTTTATAGACTCTTCTAGATCTAGAAGTTTAAACGTGAAGAAGAAAAGCAGTGTAGGTAATATTGCGTTTTGGTTGTTCATCTTGAATAATTCTATCTTATAAATGATTATGAAGTAAAGATAATTGTCAAGATCTACTAGATCTAAGTCTATGTAGCCTAAACCGTTCTGGTTCAAACTGCCAGATCTATTTAATGAAAACTACAATAAAGAAACAAAAGTAGTTGAGCAGATGTGTCGGAGGGGGGTGTTATAAACACCAACAGATAATTCAGTCTATTAGAGGTGGTTGGTCACATTTTACTGATGCAGCAAACCAATAAGTTGTCGGTTAATATCAGAAAGGAATTAATATGACCCCATACTGATTTTGGCTGATATTTTGGCATGATGAACTTGATTGATGCAACATTTTTGACTGGTGTCTACAATTCTATCGATGCAAGCATAATTTTGTTACCACATACCATTTGTACCACGACTGGACCCACATACCGCTATTACCACAAAATGTGGGACTAAAGGTATATGGTACTAAATACTAATGGTTGTGGTACCAACGGTATGTGGTACCTAGTGCATGCTTTCACTCAAATGTATATAATAATTGTGGGACTAGTGGCAATGGGACTAAAGTGCAACTAGTCCCACATACCGGTATGTGAGTCCAATGGTATGTGGTACTAACTGCTGTGGGACCAGTCGTATGTGGTAACACTGACTGAAAACCTAGCCTGGCACATCAATATCCCCACATACTTTTGTTACCACATACTTGTAAGCACACATACCATTAAACCCACACAATTATGGTATCGAATGGTGCTGGGCTGTACCAAAATGATATATGGTGCCAAGTGGTACCAAAATGGTACCGGATTGTACCGAGTAATAGCAGACGGTTACAGTGAGTATCCAACTAGTTCCGAATGGTGCTAAATTGTTCCAAATGATACCAAACAGTGCCAGGTGTCGATATGTCCACGTATAGACCAGTGGTCAATGACAATGACCAGTGGTCATTTTGATCTAAGAATCAAAATCGATTTTCCTGTCACTAGATAATTTATGCGCTTGTATAATGCACATGACCAACGGTCACTGCACTGACCAGTGATCGCTTGACGTAAATTCCACATTTTCACTATTTAACAGCTTATTAGTGTGTCATGAGTACTACAATGTAGATGACCACTGATCAGTGACAATGACCAGTGGTAATTTTGACTTAAAATCAAATTCTGAGTTTCATGCATTGATTTTGACTAGATCTAGTTCTACAGGTAACACACAATCATATTCTTATTACGTAGGCCAATTCCACATACTGTGTCCAGGGTACATCACCACTGATAGCAGTTGTTTGTTTTTTGTGTGTGTTTTGGGGGATAGCAGTCATAGCTACATAAATGTGCCCTGGATACATCCTCACTAATAGCGGTCATACCTGCATAAATGTGCCCTGGATACATCCTCACTAATAGTGGTAATAGCTGTATAACCGTGCCCAGGGTACACCCCCACTAATACTGGTAAGACCAATGTCCAGAGTACATCCCCACTAATAGTGGTCAACGCATCATAACAGTGCCCAGGCCGCATCCCCTCTTATACAGGTCACACTGTACCCATGGTACATCCCAACTTTAATATAATGGTCGAGTTTTTCATTGACAGACATACATACAAAGACAACAAAGTCCTCGTTCTAAATTCGAATCATTCTCCTGATGACGCAAACTGGGTGTGAGTCTAAAAATAACCAGTGTGGGACTAACGGTATGAATAAAGAAACAAATCTATATTCCCACATACCATTGGTACCACATACTGATACTGTGTGAACATTAGTATGTGGGATTAAGCGCCTATTATGTCTTGTGTGTCTAATGGTATGTGGTACTAACTGCTGTGGGACCAGCGGTATGTGGTCACAAAAGTATGCTTCCGTATCGATAGTTTGAAAATGAGTTTAATTGAAATCATACTTGTGTCCCAACTAATTTTAAGCATGATCAGATTTTGTTGCGATTTCTTTTCTTTTGATTGATTTATATCTGAAGGTGCTGTGTTTTTTATAAACTGGTAAAAGTGACCCTTATGTGTGTAATTATGTGTGTGGAACCCATTTTTGTTAATGCAAGGGTGAAAGTATTTCAGGTATTCTCCTGAAATCAGGATTGAAAAGGTTGACAGAAAGTCTTCAGGATTGGCCATATTGTCAATCAGAATCAGTCTTATCAAATCAAACGTTCGTATCAAAACTGATGGCAGATTAAAACAAGGTAATAGATGAATTTAACACTATCTCCACCCATCCTGTATAGTGCATACACTGACTCACACACATTGGAAATTATTTTTAATGTGGCCTCCACG
Source organism: Phymorhynchus buccinoides (assembly GCA_017654935.2). Lineage (NCBI taxonomy): Eukaryota > Metazoa > Mollusca > Gastropoda > Neogastropoda > Raphitomidae > Phymorhynchus > Phymorhynchus buccinoides. The sequence goes on from JAGGCT020004137.1 coordinate 9,004, forward strand.
TCAGGATTGCGAAGATTCAGAGAACATGGAAATGTGTCATTTCAGGATTGAGAGAATGTTTTTCTTTCACCCATGGGTCTGATGTTTTTGACTTTGATTTGACAGACTGACTAGGTCACATACGAACTGCAAGATATCTTTCCTACTGCCAGTGCTTTAGCTGACTGATACCCACATGTATGGACTGTGGAGTTTTTAAATACTAAAATTATTCTTACTTTATGTGTTTTTCCCCACAGGTTTGCATCAAAATCATAGGTGAAGCCTGCACTGACCTGCTGTCATACAAGTGCATGTCAAAAAAGGATTGTCAAGTTATCCAGATTGTGAACAGTAAGTGCCATTGGAATTGGATGGTTGTGGTTGGCTCAGCATAGATGGAACTGGTCACTTAAAATGTGAAATGCATCTGTTAAATTTAAGAAAAGGTTACGTCGCAAAATAGGGTAGGCTAATAGGCCAGTCAGTTGATTTACGATTTGGTGGTTTTAGACCCCCCCCCCCCCCCCCCCCCCCCCCCCTCCCCTCTGTCTGTCTGTCTCTCTCTGTATCAGAACTTCAACCGCGGAATAGAATGAGGAATGTCAGAAGACAAGTTGGGGCAGTTGGTGGATGCCTCGTGCCTCCATACGTGGAGCTGGACGACCGTGGGAATACCTGGGGGTCTTTCCTAAAAAATAGTTCCCCCACCTTCTGGAAGTTCTGTGCTTATAACTTCCTCTAATCTGCGCCACTCTCTTTGACTCTGCCTTTTCCCTTTGCTTTCTATCATCTACTAAGACTGATTTCAAGGATACCCTTATATACGTGCTGTTTATTTTCATAATGTTATGCAAATTTCACTTCTGGGTTAAATTTTCTTTGGGTTGAATATAACACTGGCGTAGGAACGGGGGGTGGGGCAGGGGGGCAGCTGCCCCCCCTCCCCCCCGGCTTCGAGGAGGGGGGGGCAGACGTATCTCTCTGCCACATACCCCCAATTTATAACGGCCAAAAAAAAAACACCAAAAAACCCAGAAAGGACACAAGGAAACGAAAGAGTTAATAGTCTCAGCCCATTCACTACACATTGCTGTCATGGACTTGGTACTGCATCAAAGATGGATTTGATGGGGGTTACAGGGGATCCACCCCCTCAGACAAGTAAATGGAAAGAAAAAGAGGAAGACAAATTGTAGTTCCATGCTACAGTTATTCTCTCACGAGAAGCCTTGATTGCATCTTTTACATTCAAATTATCGTCAGCTTCTGGGAGGCAATCCCCCCAGACCCATCACCCCACCCCAACTGACCACTTGGAGCTACACCCTCCCCTCTTCCATGACTGGCTGATCCGCCCCAAACATGGTTGTATTTTTATGCGTTTTTGTTGTCTCCTTTCAATTCACATCATGTTTTATTTCATTCATAGATTTTTTTATATCATTGATTATGATTATGTTTAAAAATAACAATAATAAAGTATTTTTGTAGGATTTACTAAGTCATGTAATTTAACCTATTCATCCATTTGTCTTGTACGTGCGCTTGCGCCCCCCCCCCCCTCCCCACGGTTTATTGGCTATCCTGCACCCCCCCTGGCTTGAAAACGTTCCTGCGCCACTGTATAATGCACAGGGAACATAATCAGACCATTTCAGTTTCAAGTTATCAGTGGAAGAAAAGGTTTATTAGTCTTTCGTTTAACTTTGTATTTAACATCAGATCCTTAGACATTGTTGAGCAGTATATTAGCTTATGTTGTTTATTTAATCATTACTGTGGTGTAGGTCTACTGTATATTTTGTATACTTTGCATTTAACATCAGATCCTTAGACATTGTTGAGTAGTATATTAGCTTATGTTGTTTATTTAATCATTACTGTGGTGTAGGTCTGCTGTATATTTTGTATACTTTGCATTTAACATCAGATCCTTAGACGTTGTTGAGTAGTATATTTGCTTATGTTGTTTATTTAATCATTACTGTGGTGTAGGTCTGCTGTATATTTTGTATACTTTGTATTTAACATCAGATCCTTAGACGTTGTTGAGTAGTATATTTGCTTATGTTGTTTATTTAATCATTACTGTGGTGTAGGTCTACTGTATATTTTGTATACTTTGTATTTAGCATCAGATCCTTAGACGTTGTTGAGTAGTATATTTGCTTATGTTGCTTATTAAATCATTACTGTGGTGTAGGTCTCCTGCCGGTATATTTGGTAAGAATATCAGTTTTAGGCCTAGTTGGTTCGCCTTACAAGTAGGCCTACGGGGAAATCATCACTTCATTTTTACTCGCAAACGTGCAATGATATGGCGTGACTACTAAACTACAATCTGGTTCCATGATATTGCTATTGTGGATGCATGTGGGAATGACTTGTCAGTAGGGGAAGACGGGGTAAAAAGCGCATGGGCGGGTAAGAAGCCCACCCCAATTATCTCATGAAATGAAGCAAATTTCAGTCTCATTTTGCCCATGAGACGAGCATTAATGTCTAGCATTCGTCTCATGGGCAAATTTGACTGAAATTTTCTTTATTTCATGAGATAATTGGGGTGGGCTTCTTAACCGCCCATACGCTTTTTACCCCGTCTTCCCCTACACCCCACTTTTAGAACCCCAGCTTGTGGAGGGGAGGCTAATGTGTTCACAAATATCGTCTATATCATTGACAGAGTAGCGTCCCTTGCTCTCTCTCTCTCTCTCTCTCTATCTCTCCTCCTAAACAACGAACACTGGAGAAAAAATCAAACCGGACATCAATCACCGACACCGACCCTCCCCCCCCCCCCCCCCCCCCCCCCCCCCCCCCCCCCCCCCCCCCCCCCCCCCCCCCCCACCCCCCCCCCCCCCCCCCCCCCCACCCCCCCCCCCCCCCCCACCCCCCCCCCCCCCCCCCCCCCCCCCCCCCCCCCCCCCCCCCCCCCCCCCCCCCCCCCCCCACCCCCCCCCCCCCCATGTGGTCCGCCTAACACCGAATATACGGTTGCAGCCTAACACCGACCCTCCCCCTCCCCCCCCTCCCCCCCCTCTCTCTCTCTTTCTCTCTCTTATCTGTCACGTCAACAAGGCTGCTTACACTCACCGAAAAAAATATGTTTATTTATAGACGAAGTAGCAGATGAATTAAAGACACGGCACAGTTTTGTCTAATCTGATAGAAGAAATATTCACAGTTCCCCCGCCTTCTGGACGTTCGATCTGTAGTATCATCTTCTTTTTGCAGTAGACAAACACCATCATCTTTTTGATGGTTTTATTGTGTGCAAAAACAATCTTCCACAAATCTAGAACTCTCGTTGTTGTTTTTTACTTTCTAACATTGTGTTTATTTTGTCGTCATCTGGGCAACCGTTTCTTTACTGTGGTCGAAAATAAAGCCTAGACACAGAGACGGACAGCAGTCGGCTATAAAAGTGTTGAGTTGCAAGGGGAAACAACTTTACCATATAGTCATGACACTCCAGACAGAGTTATTGTTTAGAAGTAATATTTTAATACAGCAAAAGTCATATATTTTCTAATTTGACTTTAAATAAGAATTCTCATATGTCATTAAAAAATCAACACATTATTTAGTGTAATGGGAAAATGAGCATGACTGTAATTTACATTTTAGAATTAGGCTATATATATGATTTATGTATTATAAAATACTTTTGTTGTTTGTTTGTTTTGTCTCAAGCGAGTAGTACATTTTTTTTCTAGTTTAAATTAATTTACTAATTATGTTTATTGTCTATTAAATTTTGAGTGCCACTGCTTTCCAGCTGTCTGGCAAAATGTTAAGTAATAATAACAATAATTGATAGCATTTCTATAATTATTTTACATTCAAGGCGCTTCCATTCACTGATACACACGCAGTCACACAAACCATTATCACCCATTCATTCACCCAGGTACAAGATCAAGAAGGAAACATTTACAAACCGAATGAGCTTTGAAAGTAGTGAGTCTTGAGTTTAGCTTTGAAAGTAGAGATAGTTGGTTCATGGCGGAGATCGACTGGGAGGGAATTCCAAACAGCAGGGGAAACTGAAACTGCGGTCACCAAATGATTTTAGATTTATTTTTGGAACTTTGAGAAGTTTTGTGTTTGAGGACCTGAGTGCGCGGGAAGGGGTGTAGGTGTGAAGAACACTGGATAGGTAAGGCGGAAGGGTCTGTTCAAAATACACACCTTATATTACACTACCAGGGGGAATGTAGCGGATCTGAGGAACAGGGTAAATCCATCGGCCTTGCGTCCCTCGTCCCGGACGGGCAAAGAATCGTGAGTGTGGCGACACGTTTTTTGATGGTCTCTAGAAGAAGCGTGTTTTCTCAAAATAGGCAAACTTTATCATTGGCTAACGTGTATCCGGTTCAACATTAGCCACTTCTGATTGCTTACAGCTGATGTTTGTCAACCAAACAAGAAGCTAAATATTCACAAAAATCGCCTGAATGAGCTAAGGGTGTATGTGTTCAAAGGCGACAGTGTGTGCAAATACGACAGTGCTATGTAGGCTACTGCAAACCCTGATACAGTTCTTCTGAACACATCCGCTCACACACACAGTTTGTGTCACACCAACACACACACACACGTACACACTACAAACGGACACAAATACATGCAGATACATACAGAAACACGTAGACACACTGTTTGCAGTGGTCTTTACCTGATTTTATGAAGAAAACTGCAATCAAATAGGGCTGTCGCAATTGCGCGCGCGCGCACACACACACACGCACACGCACTCAAGCACAAACGCACACACGCACGCCACGCACGCACGCGCACGCACGCACGCATGTCACGAGCGTTATTATATTGCAAGAACACCCACCCCACCGAACTGAAGGAAGGGTCAGTGAAGGCAACAACAACACCGTAAACAAGGCAAACAAGACTCTAGGCTTCCTCCGACGACATTTGAAGAAAGGCTCCATCTCCGTCAAGGAAACTGCCTACAAAGCCTTCGTTCGTCCCACCCTTGAGTACACCGCTTCTGTCTGGGACCCTCATACAGCCAAAACCACCGGCAAGATTGAGAGGGTCCAGCGCCGCGCAGCCGCGGCTAGATGGGTCGTAAATCGCCACCTCCAAACATCCAGCGTGGACAACATGCTGACCCAGCTGCAGTGGCCTCCACTCAAGGACAGGCGACGCTCCTAGGCTGGCCACCTTCTTCAAGTTCCACCCGCATGGAGAGGTGGTCATCAACACCCAACACCAGCCAGTCCCCCATCCTCTCGAGTCCATCACGACAGACTCACTCACAGGCCTACCTATACTTCCTGCCTGTAAAACAAATTACAGGAAGTACTCATTCTTCCCAAGGGCTGTGAGTGAGTGGAACTCTCCGGGCTTCCACCTGAGCCGTCGGTGGAGGAATTCAAATCCCGGATCTGATCCCCCCCCCCATTCCCCCCCCCCCCCTCCCCCCCCCCCCCCCCGTCCTCACCCTTCCGTTGTCTCAACGGAGTCAACTCCAGGCCCCCTCCCCCCCCCAAAAAAAAATTATAAAAAAAATCATGACCCCCGTCGCATGAAGAAGAAGAAGAAGATCCTGATTAGTTGGAAACCCCCCATGTCGAAAGCGTCATAATCATCAAATTGTTGATGGAGGATGCTATAATATTATATGCAAGAAGAAGAAGAGGCACTAAAAAGACTCTGCGAGCACTTGCTTTGGGTAAGAAGACAAATGAAAATGTTAAGGGGAATCTACTCTTGTGAAAAAAAGCAGACAAACTTATCTGCAAGGTCGGTTTTCTTTATGTTTTGTTTTGTTAATGTTAGTTGTTTCAGAAAATGAATATGTATAATGATATAATTCAATGGTTCATTTTTTATTTCCTCTTACTATACAGATACACACATGTGGCACGATGATCATAATAATGCAGACTACTTTGGTTGGTAAAAAACACTATCAATCATGACTATGTCATTCTGTTTCTGTTTGTAAAAAATTGTATACGTCGCAGACGCCACTTCTGACGATAAATCGCGACGGAACTTGGAGGGCGCATGAACCTAATAGAAAACATAGAAGGAGAAAGACCTACTGCTTACCCTGGGTTAAGACCATTAAAAACCCCAGTTCAGCCAGAAGGGCCCAGGCCCCACTTCCAGAAGGAAGCAAAAAACACACCCAAAAACCAACCTAGTAGGCTAGTGCTACTGCTAGTGGTCAGTAGTTGCAGGCTCAGCTGGTGATCTGGTCAGCGCTGATGAAAAAGCGCTGACATAGCCTGCAGTGACAGTGGCCTCACTTAGTTGGTTCCACTCCATGGCAGTCCGGATGAAGAAGGAGCTACAAGTAATACTAATAATAGCTCTGCAGAAATTATCAGGTCAGGTCAGGTAGTTTGGACATTAGGCCTCGCGGCCTCTTCACTGTCCTGTCTTTTTTTTGTTTGAACTTTTGCACAGCTGAGAGGTTTTTATATTTTGTTTTCGGCAAATCTGCCTTTTAGTCATAGTTCATAATTCATATTGTAGTTTTGATATGTTGGTGTATCCACCAAGGAGGTTTTTGAATTGTGTTAGATTCTGTGCTCGTTTAATATGTGCAGGAAGAGTATTCCAAAACTTTGTTACTCTGTTAGAAAAAGAATTTTTTTCTAATATTACTAATATTATTAGTTCGGCTATACTGGGTTAGTATTTTTAAATCACTGTTACGGGTTCTTGAGTCAGTTGTTAGCTGGAACAAAGATTTATTAGTATTGTTATCACTGTGAAAAAATGTTGTATGTGTTTATCAGATCCCCACGAATTCTTCTATATTTCAGAGATGGTAATTTCAACTTTCTTAGTTCTTAGTCTGTGCTCGTAATCAAGGCGACTAACGCCTACCCAACTATATCATGGATTTGACATGTTCAGAAGAGTCCGAGGTACTCAGGTAGTGATCCCCATGGTGGAGTGCTCATTGCAGCAAGACGTGAACTACAGATAGGAGAGGTGACCAGTTCAAAAGAACTACAACTAATTAGTGGGTCTATAAAACTCAGGAAAGAAGAAAGTGACCTTTGCTGCCTACTACCACCCACCTTCTACTTACACCAAGTCATGAGAGAAATTCAAGGACTCTATACTAGATCCAAGAGGAATATTCTGATCGCAGCAGGTGATTTCAACTTACCTGATAATAACACTGGTAATACAAGGCCACCAATATCCAGAGCGTGTCAACCGTGCATTTCTGGAATTGATTGCGGACTGTGGTTTTGAACAGCAGGTAGATTTCCCCACCAGATTAGAAAACACCCTTGACTTGGTGCTTTCAACTCACCCAAGCTTCAAGCAGAGATTCAAGCCTCTCCCACCGATAGGGAACAGTGACCATGCAACCGTTCTATATGACACGTCACTCCAGGCTTACAGACCACAGCCCAAGTGGAGGAAGATCTTCCTGTGGAAGAATGCAGATGTGCAAGGCATCAAAGACGACGTCACTAGCTTCAGCAACTCCTTCATGGAAAAGGCTACACAAGTGTCTCGATGATGTGGGGGGATATCAAAGCAGCACTCCAGTCAATCCTAGAGAATTAGGTACCCTCCAAAATATCAGCAGCCAGATATACTAGTCACCTGTCCGCATGACATTGTGTTCAGGGCAGGCCTTGGTGGCATTTACACCAGCCACCAGGCCTCTCTCTGCTGAGCCACCCCCCCTGTGGATCAAGAAATGTACATAGTTTTAACACAAGTTTTAGAGCTGATTTTAATCCATCTTAATTAAAGAACTGAGAGCACACGCCGCCTGCCTAGCGTGATTTAAAGTTCTGGACATCAAACGCCATATATACTGGCCCTGTCCAAATCTAGGAAGAAGAAGAACACGAAGAAAAAATTAGGCAGCAAAAATGCATAGCGTCTTCTTCTTCTCTTGAGGGCCCATGGTGAATGAGCCGACCATTCTGTTGCTCTCCTTCTTCTTCATATTGGGGATGTTTATCCTGCCCCACGCCCAAAGTCTTCATTTAGACTGCAACTGGCGCACAGGATGCATGCTTTGTGAGTTCGTGTCATCCATCCCACCGGCACAACATGGCCTACTCCTACCGATTAGTGGAATGGGCTTTAACGTGTGCGCAAGATCTTTGTGCATGCGTTCGCACACGGTTCCGGGACCTCGGTTTTAAGTCTCATACGAAGGACTTTTTCCCCAACTGACGTCAGGTACCCATTTTACACCTGGGTGGAGTGAGGAAAATAGGAGTAAAGTGCCTTTCCCAAGGACACACCACTGCGACCCCAGCTGGATTCGAACCCACACACTCGCAAACCTGATGGATTACGAGCCAGCGACTCTTACCAACTGCGCTACAGCGGCTCTGTGTGTGTGTGTGTGTGTGTGTGTGTGTCACTATGTCACTGAATCTGATTTTTGACGCTGAGCTGACCTTCCGGACAATTATACAGCATTGTGCAGGAAGAAAAAATATAAATATTTAAAAATCAACAGAAAACAAAAGAAGTAAAAAATTTGAGGTTTCCCTAGCGTTTCATGACTCGGGTCAGGCCAATCCGGCTACCGTAGCGGCCCCCGGGGACAAACCCCGACCGGCACAGCTCCAACCTTCACTGCCACTTTTTGTAGGGAGGGAGGGATAGAATTGGAATGAGATGGTGGTGAGCTCCCGCTTAAAGTGTACCAAGCTGGGAGCCTCTGCAGCAGCTACTAGAAGGGAATTCCATACAGGAACAGTTCTGAGAGAAAAAACACCTGAATTTAAAAGAATCCGTGTTTGAAGAGAACTGGCGAAATTGGTTCATGTGGTTTCTTTTTGTACATCCTGGCATGGTGGTTAAATGTCTAGTAGGTTGTTGGTAATCTGGTAGAACATGGTCAACTGGACTTTTTGTCTCTTCAACTCCAGCGTCTCCCATCCTAGATCTTGTAACATTGATGATACACTGCTGGTGTTACGTCTGGTGTGTGCGTGTGTATGCGTGTTTTCTTCTTCTTCTTCTTCTTCGACTAGGCAGCCAACTTCAACAGGCTGAAGATGTGTGTGTGTGCCCAGTGGTGCATGACCAACAATAATTCATCAAGTGCCCATCCCCCCTCCCTACCCCCTCAGCTTCCCCTCCACCCTCCTTGTCCCTTCAATGTTAGTTAATTAAGCAGGCATGTTCTTAGTAAAGAACAGACCGGCCCCCCATTTTTCAGTCTTTTTTTTCCCAAAGGAGCCAGAATGGTCAACACACTGATTGTGGGCCCTGAAAAGAAGAAGAAGAAGTGTGTGTGTGTGTGTGTGTGTGTGAGCACTGAAAAAATGTGCGCAATGTTTATTGATTTTGCCTTTTTTGTGGAGGCTGCAGTTGGCTATATGCACATTTCCGCTCATCATCATGAAGATCATTTGAGGACTTGTACTTGTAGAAAAGAACGAAACAGGTTGCTCTTTCCATCATCAAATTATTTCTCCTACAGGCGAAAATGTGGACTTTGCCCTGCACTTATGGGTTCATAACTTACGGTGCTAATTCACAGTCTGACGCATAAATTGTGTGCATCTGCCTTGGAAAACTGAACTAAACTGATCCTAACATGACCCTAAACCCACCTTCCTTGTTCATTCAGTTGAATCAATGTCAGTCAAGCACTGAAGCAAGCATGTCCTCGGTAAAGAACGGATCGGTCCCCAATTTTTCAGTCTTTTTCCCCCCAAAGGAGCCAGAATGGTCAACATACTGACATTGGGCTCTGAACAGAAGAAGAAGAAGAACCCCATCTCGTTGTTTATTCGAATCTTAATGCATTTCATAGCTTCAACAAGAAAATGCATTTGTTGATGTTAATTCAATAATTGTTATTAGTTGGCACTTTAAGTAACAAAGAAGTTTGCTTCTGCTGAACATAACTTTATTGAGAGTGCTGTACAACCTTATAATCGCAGCCACTGTGGATTTTTTTCTAGACTAAAATGGATAGGGTATAAAACGACAGCATGCATGAATTTGAAAACTGCATTCATGAAAAGTGAGTGCAGAGCTTCAGATTGTTGGTGCGCCCCTGCACGCGACATAACAAAAAATGAAGCATGTTTACACCTTGTAGTGCACCTGTCTGGTGCATGCCAATTATTAAGCATGAATGGAGAGACAAAGAAAGAGAGAGAGAGAGAGAAAGAGAGAGAGAGAGAGAGCATCATTACAATCAGATTTTTTCTTTCTTTTCCCATCAGGTCCCAAATATGTCATAACATTATACGTCATTCAGTCATCCTAAAAAAAAGGGGGGTTTTGTAAGCCAAAAACTTGCATGGTATTTGCTTTGTTTGAAACCTAGATCTACAACATGATTTATGGGCTAAGTTTATCCTAAATCCCCACCCCCCTCTTTCTCTCCCTCATAATCAACATTATGTATGCCAAATACTAACTTTACTTTTTATGACAAATAAAGTTCTGTTCTGTTCATACACACACTCTCATGCGCATGTTCACGCACACACACATATATATAATTATATAATGCATAGTACTGAAATTAAGGTTTAAAGTTTTGTTAGCATGTTAGTGGCCCATCACTTTAAAAATGACCCCTCATTTTCTGTAGTCAGGGGTCATATGATGACCCATGTTGAAGTCTGAAAACAATCTGATGCTCTATGAGTGTGCCTGAAAAGTAAAAGGAAAGGTAAATGTATTACTTTTATCTCTGCTTTCTACTGCTAAAATCCGTATCTTCGTATTACCCCTTAAGTTAAGTTAAGTGCAGCAGAATGTTCAGCCTGTTGAAGTTGGCTGCCTAGCGGAAGAAGAGAAGAAGAAATAACTCTGTAGCCGATAGGCTGCTTTTCATCATGTTTCATATTTCTTTCAGGTGGTTTTGTTCCTGAGACTACAATTGTACAAACCCAGCATATGGCATCAAAAATAAAGGACAAATTGGCGCGCCAATTGTCATTGCCCACAAAAGGAGTTTGGGGCTGGATTACCTATGTATGTATTGTTAGCATTTCTCGCTTACATACCATACTCTAGACTACTTTTGTACTCGATGATAAAAGTACAATGTGCGTGTCACTTTGTGTGTTTTAAGTTTTAACGTACTTGTAGACATTATTTGTGACAGTGCTTGAGAAATCTTGACATCAATGTATTTTTGTATAAATTATAATTTTGCTTTCACAAGATGGAGCTAGGAAGCATAGAAACCCCCCAGAATTTAAATATCTTTCTGAGTTTTTAATTTAGTCATTTGAAGTTTAACATCCAAGACATTGCAGAAATTTCACATTGAGAAGAGACTTTGGGCTGTTTTTTTAATCAGCCGCAAAGCGAAAGCTGGTTAATTGTTTTCAGGGCTGTGCGTCTGTTTGTTCCTATGTTTTTATTTATGTTACCAAGATAGTGTTTGAACGGAGGGACCTAGGACTCTGAAAACATTCACCAGCTTTCGTTTCGCGCCTGGTTAACCATACACAGCATTGTTTATCTGTAAAGGTTTGAGTAAGTTTGATTGTGGCATTTTGTGGGGGTTGCGTAGCCAATCTATTAGATCATTGAAGTTTTATTATTTAAAGTAAACAGAACCATCCCATGTATACACTAAAATGGTTTTAAAAACACAGCCTTCTCATGTACACACAAACAAAAACAAAACAAGATTTGACTGAAAGCTATGAGAAGACAAAGAAACAAAATCAGTGTGTGTTTTGTGTACATCATGTGATTATTAATGCTTCCACATGTATGTATATTTGTTTATTTTGCTGAGTGTAAGAGATATCAATGACCAAATATTTTTTATTGTGGATTTACAACAAATAATAATTATTATTGCATCCTATTTTTACTCCTTTCTATTCATATTGACAGGCAGTACATACTGAAAAATACAAAGTGCTCTACTGGAGAAAAGTGCAGCATCGTTGAAAGTATTCTTATTTTACACTAATTTCATTTCTGTGGCAGCACATAATGAAAAGTACAAAAATAAAAGTAAATGCTGCCTGTTGTTATTAACAATACATTTACATGTTTATGTTGTTTTCTGTCTGGCAGCACATACTGAAGAGTCGAAATGCTGCCCTGGAGAAACATGCAGCCCGATTATGTGCCATAGAGCCTCACCACAAAGTGTTGGAGATAGGCTTTGGGCCAGGAGTTGGAGTCAAGCATGCCCTTCAGTATGTCAAAGGTACCAAGGTTTCTTCTAACACTTTCAACACAACCCCTCTCGCTGCTCCGTATTCCCTCAGGACAAGGAGCAGAAATTCCTTCAGGAGACCCGATTTGGGCCATTTTCAATAAATTCTCTTAAAAAATCTGGATATCACAGTGACTTTATTTTCAAATAGTGGTTTGGAATTATTTTTAATCTTTTAAATGATGTAAAATTTGAAAACCAATTCGTTATTGTGTGTTTAACTGAATGAGTTGAAAGCAGCCACACCACTGTCGGCCTCAGGGGCATTTTGCCTGTTGCTAAAATACTAGCAGCGTGTCGGCAACAGTAAACTCAGGTGTTGCTAGTATTCTACTTCTAGCAGCGTGTTGAGAAAAAGTTAATTTTATAGTGTGTGTGTGTGTGTGTGTGTGTGTGTGTGTGTGTGTGTGTGTGTGTGCACGCACGGGGATTAAGCGCTGCATAAATACTGTATATTGTTGTTTTTGTTGTTGTGTCAATGAACTGTCATGCACATGTTTTTAGTACAGCATTTGGCTTTAGATTAAATTTTAAAGTGCAAACATTATGACCCTGAATTTGTGTGAAGTCAAAGTAAAAAATACAGCATTATCTCGTTAAAAGTTCTAAATTACAGTATGGTCTCATATGAACAATACAAACAAGAAAACACATTTTCATGCATTAAAAATGAAAGCAAAACTTTGAAAAAGAATGAACAGCAAATCATGTGTGTGTACATTTAGGGCATTTTTTCTATCATCTTCTCAACCATTTATGCTCCATGTTTGAAGCTTCACCATTAATAAGAGCCCCACACCCCAGTTTTTGCAAAGAAGCAAAGCTAAGTCACTTTGCTGAAGTTCACTAGAGCATTTGGTGTGAGGGGAAGAGAGAGATTGGCAATCTGGACTTGTTTAAATCTTTTTCTTATTCTTCTGTTGCCCTCTCTGTCAGTCTTCTGTCTGCGTCTGCCCTGCTGTCTTTGTGTCTACGTCTCAGAGTTTGTCTCTCAATTTTATTTCTTTATAATTGTGTTATTTCTTGTCTCAGTTGGTCAGTACCTGACTTAATGCTCTCTTTTTTTAATTCTTTACCCTCTCATAGTCTCAACAATGTTAATTTGTGGCAAGAATTTTAAAAAAAAGGAGCAAAACTAATTTCTACTTCTTTTCCAGATGGCCCAGGGAAAGTGTACGGGGTGGACGCCTCAGACTACATGGTGGAGAAAGCCTCGGCTCAACTCCGCGCCCCGATACATAACGGAAAGGTGCAACTGGGCCTTGGAAGCGTCATAGACCTCCCCTACAGAACCAACCTCTTTGACAGCGTCTTTCACTGCAACTCCTACTACTTCTGGCCCAGCATGCAGGACTCTTTGGAGGAGATTCACCGGGTTATGAAGCCCGGGGGCATGATGGTGACGGTGCTGAACTTGCGCAGCTTGCAGAGGACCCAAGCCAGGGGGTTGTTGAAGTACGGCAATCCCGATCCCCTGAAGTACATGTGCGCCTTAGAGATGACTGGTTTCCAGGACGTGCGGGTAGAGTACTTGGATCAGGGTGCGTTGAACTATCAGGCCATCTTTGCTCACCTTCCTGTGGAATCGGCTGCTGACTATGACTTGTTTAACAAAGATGTAGAGGATATTATTGAGGATGCAAGCAACGCTTCTAAAGACTTGAAACAAAATGTGCAGGAAGACTCTCATATATCAGACCAAGACTCATCTAGTGTGCCCAGATGAGAACTCAAAAGTAGTAGTAGTAGTAGAAGTAGTAAATGCCCTTGCCCTAACATACTTGGTGCAACTTAATTAAAGTTTGTTGCATTATAATTTATTTGCGTTGCCATTTCGTGTGCAGAACAAGAGAAGGACAGGAACATTGTTAAAAATGTGATAGTCCTACAATGTTTTTTTTACAGAATGTGTATTTAAATATTTGACTTTGAATAACACAGCAATGTTTAATGTGTCAACACTGTGCCAAATTCTGCTAATCTGTGAGAGTCTAGTCAGACAGTGGTATGTGTTAAACATTAAGTAACTTAATGAGTTGGTCTTATTTTATTTTTCAAGGTGCAAAACATGATGTGATTATGACCACCACCAATTGTTTTAAACTTAGGTATGAAAAAGTTCATTCAATTTTTGTATTTCTTCGGTCTATATACGGTGCAACTCCCAAATGTAAAAAAAATCCATAACAGACTAACTAACTAACAGGGAATGACAGCAAATGTTGACTGGAATGCCTTTTGTTAATTTCTTAACAAAAGCGTCTTCCAGTCAACATTTGCTGTCATTCCATGTTGAAGGCACACAAATCATGAAGAAGGATAATGCCACAGATTCAACATTTTAGGTTGAAAATCAAGAGACAAACCATGTTTGTGTCAATGATCATAATTCTACTTTTCTTTTAAACAAAGTTTATTGACATAATATATTGCAGTGTACACAAATTATTTCAAGCTATAAGCTTATATAAGCGCACTCAAAAACATTTCAGTTACAAACATAAGGCTGCATCATGAATGTACTTGAATAGCTATGTAAAAATCAATTGCAATGGAATAAGAAAAATACACTAAGCAAAGATAACAATACATCATGCACCCATTTATAACTAGAAAAAGCAATAGAAGTTTTTTAAAAAATACAAGAAAAAGGAAAGAAGAAAACAAAAACAAAACGAAGAATGGGGGTGGTGTTATAAAATAAAATATACTAAGTGCACTATAAATCAACAAAGAGGCTAATTTTACATCAGTACATCTCAACCGGGCACCTGTGGTATGCTATTGAATAATTATTGTTTGTGTTTTTGCAAATTGCGAATAAAACAATCAGTATCAAAACGTTTCAAAACGCTTATAAAATTACCTACTGCTAACATAATTGATTTGTTTTCACTTAAATTTTTGTCCCTGCTTCCAAACAGAAGGGTAGGAAGTAGTTTGAACATCATGTGTTAACAGTCCAATGGTTTGAGCTCTAGGTTCAATGTACAAAGGGCATTCTAAAAGAAAATGAGATACACTTTCCACTGCAGAACCACAAGTACAAGATGAATCATCAGAAAGGTGTTGTTTAAAAAGGTAATGCTTAAGATCATTCATCTCTAACCGAAGCTTGCAAACAACTATTTCCATGGATCTTGTTAGTAAATAGTAAATAATAGTACACAGGAACTTCACTGTCTGTTCGTTTTATAAAATGTTTAAAGCGACTTAAGGAATCCCATTGTTTTACTTCATCTGGTAAATCGTTCCACAGAGCTGTTGTTGATGGAAAAAAAGACAATTGATAAAGTGCAGTTCTGTAGTAAGGAATCTGTCTCTCTAAAGGATTTCGGTGATGGTATGGATTAACATTAGACACTAGCTGAGGTAAATGATTAGTAAGGTAAAGTGGAACAGTTCCGTTTACGATTTTAAAGTACATGATTAGTTTGTGTCGATGACAGCGTTCTTTTAAGGATATAAAACCATACTCAGAATAAAGTTTCTACTTTTATTGATAAATAGAAATATAGCCTGGACACAAGGGGTAAATAGGCATTACTAGGTACACTGATACTGTGTGTTCAAAAAGTTCTCTGCCTAACTATGAAAGGGTTAAGCTACATAAACAAAATTTGGCACACTTGTGCAATTTTGCTGTGGATGTTGACACAAATTTTGGAAGATGTCATCAATAATAGTTTTTGTTTGTTTTATTTTTTCTCTAAAATCGAGATCAGAGTTTTGACTGCTTTTCTACTTTCCCGCGGGAAGGAGCAGATTTAGGGAATCTGAGGCTGTTTATTTTTATTTTTTAATTCATATATATGGACATGGTTTATGCATGCATTAATCTAATTTTTAAAAAGTGCCAAAAATAGTGCGATCTGAGGGGGAAGCTACATCACTTTGGTTGTGACTCCATTGAGTTAACCCCTTCATGGTTAGGCCGATAACTTTTTTAACACACGGTACATTACACAATTTAATATGACTTTAAAGTTTAAGAAATCAAGTTCCAACTCTTGGATATTATCAGTTATTATGACTTTGGAATGGGATATTGCTTTTATCCTATCTCAAGAGCCTTGCTGTTTATCACGTTCGACCTCGTGTGATAAACAACAAGGCTCTTGAGATAGGATAAAAGCAATATCCCATTCCAAAGTCCTAATAACGGATATATACCGATATGTATCAACAGAAAAGGATTAAGGAAAAACAGGCTCAGATCTGCAGAGAAATGAAAACACATTCATTTTCACAACAATGGTCGCAGCACACAAACTGTAACACGCATTCTTGCGCAAAGAATATAGTTCAACAAAATAGAAAATTTTAACACAAATCTGAAATGTACTTCATAAGATGTGACAAAATGTAATGTATAAAGATAAACACAAACAGAAGCAATGAACTGAAACACTAACAACAATTGCCGTTATTTTAACTTGTAAACACCAACAAAAAAACGTACACACTTAACGAGAGCGAGTCAATTTCAACACACCGTGAAAAAGAGGGGAGTCAGCTTTGACAAGAACGATCACAGGCCCCAAAAACACGCTGCTTCTTTTTTTTTAAAACGGAGGTGCGGTAGCTCTTCGCACAGGTTCAGTCGGCTCATTTTTATTTCCAGACTGAAGATGAATTCGAGCTGTTCTTGCGACAGTACTGCGTCTACATTATCAACATGGACTCTCCCTGTGACAAAATTGCATAGCTCGAATCGTCTGCTAATATCGATGTGGTCACGGTCATGGAGTTGAGTAGCCTAGGCCTAGATCCACGGCTAGACGTTTCAAGTGGCACACACAGAATGGTTTGTGTAGATCTGTGACAGGTGGCACTGTTGATTCAGTCGAACCATGAATCTTCGTTGTGTACCAGCATTAAATTTTGTCGTCAGCGCTGAATGAATCCTAGGGGTAGCACTGCACAGCTTGTCAAATTCTGGGTTTGGTAGGAACAGCTCGCGTTGACAAGACAGTAATGATATGTCAAGATAAATAACTGTGACATCAAGTTTCTAATAGCAACGGTGTATTCTTACACCTTTTCTCACGCGCGTTTACACTAAGCCTTGGCAGCCTTCTTTGGCTCTCTTGGAGGTCGGTATATAATGTTTTACAATATCGACAACAAAACAATTCAGAGCTGTATTCTGCATAAAAATATTATCACAAAACACAAAACAATTCTGTATTGTTTCAAAATAATACAACTTCATTGGTTATGAGATACAATAATCCACACTCCAAATAAAATACATTTCCCCCCATCAAGGGAAATATTGGATAAAAAGTTTTGCTCTTAAGAATTATTTCACGTGGACTTGGATATACCTTAATAGATAATAAGTGAACCACACACACAGTTTTATTTAAATATTTACAAGAACATTTATTTACATTAACTAATAACTCTGTTATAAGCGATTTGGTGTTCATAAAAACAGACAGTGGGTAAATGAAGTTGAAAAAAGTATTATTACTGTAAACAGATTACGCTCATATTAGGGTGCAACTTGCTCCACTTGCCCTCGCCTTGGCATAAGGCTGTGTCAGACCAATTGGCATAAGCTAGAACATCAAGGCTACATCAAAATGTTGCTATGCTCTGCATAGTTATGCGGGGATTGTCTTTAGCCATGGCAAGCTCCTAGCATAACATCATCAGTCCCAAAATCCTCTAAAGTCGGAGTGTGGCTGCTCACGTGGCGGGGTAATCAAAAACGGTCACACATGTAATGTTCTCATCCCTAGTTGGTGCATTTGTACCATAGTGTTCAATTGCTTCGGCTGTTGGGATGATCCCTGGAGTCTTTAAGCCAGGGAACGACAACAACTCCCCCAAAAGCCCTCGTAATATTTATACTATATAGCTTAGGACATGGTTTCAAATTCAAAGTGTGCCTTTCACTTCATTTCTGCTATTAAATTGTCGACTTCCTTTGCTCATTTGTATGTCACTTGTCAGGCAAATGTTAAGAATGGCTCCCTCCTCTGCCCCTTCCATTAATTTCAGTTAGGGATAGGTTTAGTGTCAGTTTGGTGTCAAATACACACAAAAAGTTGATGACTAAGCTAACCCTAAACCTATCCCTAACCCTTTTCCTAACCCTAAACTGAAACCATCTGAAATGAATGAAAGGGGCAGAGGAGGGAGCTTTTCTTAACATTTGCCATATGTCAAGGGCATCCTTGCTTGAGTAAGTGGCATGAGTGGCATGCACATTATGGAAAAAACCCATTCAGTTTATCAGTATGGGTTAAGTTTTTTATGCATGTGTTCGGCGTGAGACCACAGTTAAGGGGCAGACACGCTGTATACGATGCAATTCGATTGTGGCGATTTTACGAGTCATGATTCACATGAAGTACTTCCATTTGAAAATAATTCTACTGTTTTTGTTCACTATACTCATGTAGACCCCAATACACGAATTACATAAAATGTATGATACAAAAATACAGATATTTCATCAGATTCGTGTACGGGGGACTACAAATATAGTGAACAAAGCTAGTTGGGTTTCATCAGATTCATGTAGACAGTAGAATTTCACGAGAATCATGCCTCACAAATGTCACAGTCGGGTTACATTGTATGTAGAGTATCTTCCCCTTAAGTCTCGAAGAAACCATGGAGACGTGAATCAGCCAGCAACCTCAAGCCTTGATATCAGCGAATAATTACCTAATTACGAAAAAGACAGAAAAAAATGAAAGCACTTCAGTCTTCACTACCCTCTCTTTTAGAATATCACTGTAAACTATGTAACTATTTTTCTTAAATCACAACAAAGTAACTCCTTGGACTTCAACAAACATACCATATTTTACTGTAAAATGAAAGCACTTCACTACCCTCTCTTTCAGACTATGACTGTAAACTATCATATGTAGCTATTTTTTCTTAAATCACAATAAAATAATAGACTAGGAAGCTTGACTAATTCTTGTAATTAAAGCTTGGTCAACAAAGTAACGTTTTGGGCTTCAACAAACATACCGTATTTTACGGACTATAAGGCGATACTTTTTTCCTAGACTGAGACCCCTGCGCCTTATAATGTGACTGATAATATAGTAAGAAACTATAATAACAAAATCTGAATTTTGGGGGTAAAATTTCGGGGGGTGCGCCTTGTAGTCCGTAAAATACAGAAACTGTTGCATCTATGTCTGCAGTCAAATGCAGAAGGAAACCACCTGACTTGAAAACTGTTATCACACACACAAAAGGACCACTCCCCATAATTACCAACCGTGATCGAAGAGAGCGGATTGGTAATGTTTTCATTCGTGTCTGAGGTGGCGTTTGTATGTATCCTCTCTAGCGTTTGAACGGATGGACTTAGGGTGCTCAAATGTTGCATGCGGGTAGGTAGTAGGACGATCTAGGCCAAGTTCGATAATGACGGTTATGGGTCAAAGTCACTGGAGCCGAATAACGCTGCCGCACGGTTGGTGATTTAGCGTCTTAACGTTCTAGTTCTTTGATAACAATGTACCAGGGTAGTGTAATCCTTCTAATGACTGGCTTTCTTTATATCAACATTTTGGCTATCTGAAAGTAACATTTCAATTTTGACTTATACAACTTCCACTGTATGGGTTAACAAATTCTTAATGAGTTCTTTCATACTCAGGTACAATTGCATCTGATTTAACTGTAGCCATTTTCAATCTGAAAACCTTTGTAGCCAAGCAGCTAACTGGGAACGTGGGCAAAAATCACCTGAAAACTGCCACCACGTTTGATGACATCCTCCATTCTGACGTCTGTAAACCCAGTCTTCTCTAGCACATTCATGTAGTTGACATGATCAGGGTTGCCATATTTCAGCAACCCTTTCTTCTTAAAATCGTCAAGCACCTCCAATTTCAGGCAAGTCACCATCATCCCCCCAGGTTTCATGACGCGGTGGATTTCCTGCGCCCCCCTCTCCACGCTGGGCCAGAAGTAGAAACAGTTGCAGTGGAAGACGCGATGGAAGGTGCGGGGATCGTAGGGAAGGTTCATGACGTCTCCAGCAGTCAGCTCCACCTTGCCTTCCTGGATCGGGGTGTGCAGCAGAGCCGAGGCTTTCTCCACCATGTACTCAGATAGGTCCAGGCCGTACACTTTTCCAGGGCCATCTGAACAAAAATGGATAAATCGTCAGGGTTTCTGTTCGGAGATTTGTTTTTCTTTTCTTTTTTAGCATTGTCAAAACGGTATTTAAATCAACTGTGAAATAATCAGGTTTGAGTTCAAACAATTTTTTTCAACTTCTTAAACACATGAAATAATTGTATTATGAACTTTTAAAAAAATCTATGATAAACATATGTACTACATGTACCGGTAAACGTTGAAATCATATTCCATGCTCCTGGTCCAAGGGCCCGAACTATCACAGCATTCAAGCAAAGCAAAGCAAAGCATAGACTTTATTCTAAAAGACTGTTGTTGTTGTTGTACCCTGGCTTAACCCTTTCACCGCCAGCCATATTTCAGCCAAAAATGTCCATTAAATTTACCTGGGTAGAGAACAAAATCCGTCTGCAGTATTGGGGATTCTTCTGTGACATATCTAAAATAAGGTCTATCCTTGCCATGGCTTAAGACGATCCACACATAACTATGCAGAACATAACATTTTGATGTAGCCTTGGTGTTCTAGCATATATGTCAATTGGTCTGACACGGGGTTATGCCAAGGCATTAAATCTGAATCATTTACTAAAGCTTTTGAATGAAGGCATCTCTTTGTGTGTAAATGTAATTACTAATATAAACAAAATTAAAAACAAAATAAATTAGAAACACACGGGTGAAAGTTTTCCTTCTCAGCAAGGATTTCCTTAATTTGAAAATCAGAAAATAAGGAATTCCTTATTTTAAAATTTTCAAGGAAAAATAGGGGGAAGTACTAAAATATGATTGACTGTAATGTGATTTGTTACACTAATTTCTGAGCTTCTTTTTATTGTACAGTATGTGGAACCTCCCTTATAAGACTCCCTCCCACATAAGACCTACTTCTCTGAGGCATTGCCCTTCTTTGTAAGTACTAAAATTACCTCCCTTATAAGTCCCCTCCCTTATAAGACCTAACTTCTGAGTTTCTTTTTATTGTACAGTGGAACCTCCCTTATAAGACCTCCCATTATAAGACTCCCTCCCACATAAGACCTACTTCTCTGAGACATTGCCCTTCTTTGTAAGTATTAAAATTACCTCCCTTATAAGACCCCTCCCTTATAAGATCTCATTTTGGATTATTTTTCTTAAGGTCTTATAAGGGAGGTTCCACTGTACATGCAGAAGGAAAAAGAAACCCACACAAAATAACTACAGAAATAACAAGGCAAAAAAGTCAACTGAAAACACACACACACACACACAAACATTTTGACCAAAGGTAAGTTTATAAATTATTGCAAACCATTTGCTCTCTACACCTGTCACATATTGCAGTGCATGGTTGAGTCCAATCCCAGGTCCAAAGCCCAGCTCCAGAACATTGTGGTGTGGCTCTATGGCACTTAGACGTGCTGCGTTCTTCTCCAGCCCACTGTTGTTACGTTGCAGCAAATACTGTTAACCAAAAGACATGTTAATTAATCATTAATATTATGACTCCACTTTTGTTCTATGTGCTAACATAGAACTTGAAACTGTGTAACTATCCGGATGGGCTATTAATTAACAAGAAAATAAGTTTATTTTTACCATATTATATAATAATATTATTAGCTTCTTGGGGTTTACAAGATTTTCATTTAATTTACTGCAATACAGGTCTCTCTCTGTGTGATGTGTATTCGGGGCTTCTGCCCTAGATGCAGGCCTGCAATTTTAAACTTGCCTTGTAAAAGAAAATCCACTACAAATCCATCTGCTATTGATAACACATGCCAGTCTAATGATTACACATTTGCACTCTCTCTCTCTCTCTCTCTCTCTCTCTCTCTCTCTCTCTCTCTCTCTCTCACACACACACACACACACACACACACACGCACACGCACACACACACACACACACACACACACACACACATCATAATCATGGAACCCAGACTTACCCAAGTGAAATAGCCAAACAATCCTTTAGTGGGCAAACTCAGCTGCCGTGCAACGCTATCCACAAGCTTCGATGCCATGACAGATCATGTGCAGTTGAGGCAGATTTAAGCAGCCTGAAATAAAAGCATATATTTAACAATATAACATGCTGTAAGTATATTTAATCATTATTTATTCAGCTTGGAAAACCTTTATCTTGGCTTCTTCACCACTCAGTGGCGTTGCCTTTCCCAAGGCACATCCCCACCCTCTCAGCAAACAGGATTTATAAGGACAGGTGGTGATGAGGAAGGTGCCTAAACACCATCCAGTCCCTTTGTTTATTAGCAGCAGCACTGAAGGGCCAGCCACACATCCACTAAAATCGCACAACTGTACGATACGAATCGATCACGTGATCTCACGTGATCTCCAAGAACAAATGGGATTGGCGCATCAAGATCACGTGATCGAATTGTATCGTACAGTCGTGCGATTTTAGTGGATGTGTGGCTGGCCCTTAAAATCCAGTGCAAATGCCCCCTAGTTTAAGATATCTTCCAGTTCCAGCAAAGACTAACATAAGCATGATTTTCCATTATACAGTAAAAATCGCTTAAGTCAAAATTGAAGGGACTGACATTTTTTTGGAGATAGCCAATATTTTGAGTTAAAAAGACTTTTCAACATAGAGATTATCATACTGGGCCCCCCAAATTATTGCGAGTTATCCAGTGCAGAGCCGGACCTAAGTTTTTAAGGGGTGGGGGCTAATTCATCGAAGGTGTGAAGCACCAAGACCCCTAGGGGGCTCCGGGGGCATGCTCCCCTGGAAAAAGTTTAAATCCGACAAGCAAAATAGTGCAATCTGGTCATGAAATAAAGGACTAATGCCATTACTGTTCATACCGCTATTGAAACATGTTTTGAACCATTAAGTACACATCATGCTGCTTCCACGCTGCTAGGTATAGCCTGCGAGGAAATTTAGCTGCCGCTCGGCGACATAAATTCACTTGTTTTGGTGTCTTTTTTAGGAAAAAGGGTGGGGGCTGTAGCCCCCTAAGCCCGTAGGTCCGGCCCTGCAGTGTTTTTGAGTTATCAGTTCTCCACTGTACTTACTGAAGAAAATCTTTTCTTGCATAGCTCTCAGTTTATTAATGGCCCCTACTTCAGGGTAATGTTGTTGTCGTTACCTGGCTTAAAGACTCCAGGGATCAACCCAACAGCCAAAGCAATGGCACAAATGCAACAGCTAGGGATGAGAACATTACGTGTGTTACAGTTTTTTTTATTACCCTGCCATGTGGGCAGCCACACTCCGACTTTGGAGGGTTTTGAACTGATGATGTTATGCTAGGAGCTTGCCATGGCTAAAGATAATCCCTGCATAACTATACAGAACTTAATATTTTGATGTAGCCTTGGTGTTCTAGCTTATGTGAATTGGTCTGACACAGCTTCGGCTTATGCCAAGGCGAACTTCAGGGTAGTGTAGTCTTAGGGAAGCAGACTATCCATTGTGCAATAATATTACAATTTGCTCATTGCTTACATCATGTAGGCCTACGCAATCACTTTATTTTGCTTAGGCCTAGATCAGCAAAAGGACCAATATTTAAAGCATCCCCTTATATTCTAGCCTGCATCACACACAAAACACATGATGTTAGGCCTGTCGCGAGCACATCTGTCGCTCGTGCAAATCTGTCGCTCGCTACTATGAGAGTCTGTATTTGCGACATTCACAAATTTCACTTTTTCCGTACTTGAACCATTTACCTAACCCTAACCCTATCCCTAACCCACGGAAAAAGTGAAATTTGTGGTTCATGCTCAATGTCGCAAAATGCCGCAAATACAGACTCTCATAGGTAGCGACCCCTGTTCCAGCAATATTAACATTTCTTCCCCTCACAACACTATCTGAACCATCTTAGACGGAAAAAGTGCTGTCTCTATAGGGGATTTGAAGAATGAAAATATCACTTTTTCCGTTAAAAAAAAATCACCAATATTTTCTGTCCCGGATAGTACACTTGACACTTGGAGCGCAAGTGAAGTTATAGTGCGCATGCACTACAACTGCACTTGTCGCAAGTGAAGTTATAGTGCGCGTGCACTACAACTGCACTTGTACCGTTTTGGGTTGAGGGGAAGAAATGTTAATATTGCCCCTGTTCCTACGCCACTGACTTGTTGGGATGATCCCTGGAGTCTCGCCAGGGTACAACAAGTAGGCTATGTGACAAGTGTAGGCATACCTGATACCACTAACTTTATTCTTCTTCTTCTGTGGTGGTGACCAGCTTCTGTGTATACTATAGAAGTAAATGCACACTCCTCATATTCCTGACCTACCTTTGATCAAAGATATTCTAACCGGCCTGATAGAGTTATCGTTAGTGTCGACAGTACACCATTCACAGTGACGGCTATCCAAAAACTCAGACTGGAACTTGAACGGTGAATTCAACTGGCCTATCGACGTGTAAAATGTAACCAGTGTTTCTGTCCTCACTGATATAGCCTATAGGGAAAAGAGACCGGATGCTTGATGTAGTATACTTATATACTTATACTTATCTAACAGTACACAACAGAACCATCAAAAAGATGATGGCGGTTGTCTACTGCAAGAAGAAGAAGACGAAGAAGCCTAGGCTTGTCGACAAGGCCTAGGTAAAACGTCTTGACCTTTGAAACTAGACGTTCAGCATTGAACTTCCGCAGTCAATATTACAGGTGTCCAGTCACAAAGAACACTGCTAAAACGCGTGTCCAGTCAAAATGGGCACTGGTTAAAAGATTTACAGATTATGACCAAGATCTCAGCAGCACCCAGTCAAGGCAAGAGACCCATCTTTAAGCTCAACAGAACAAGACATGCATGTGAATATTGTTATTCAGTAGTTCATTTAGACTAGTTAGCAAGAATTTTACAAATGATTGGTGCAAATCAGAAATGAATAAAATGTGGGCTATACCATACATTTTATTATTGTAAGTTTTGTGCCCCCATGGTGAAATTGAAAGTTTTTTTAGCACAAATAGTTCCTCCACCTTCTGAAAGTTCTGTGCTTGCAACTTTCTAATCTATCATTATCTTTCTCGTTCTTTGGTTGCTCAGATAGTTTCCTGTCAATTATGAGCGCAGATGTGTCATTCTGCCGTTATGCGCCTACGTAAGAAATAATTAGGCCCAGCATGTTCGACTTCGGCTGGAGGAAATCTTTTTGGAAAGTGTTTCTTTAAAAAAGGCAAGGGAATGGACCGGAAAGGCAGACAGAATGTAGCTGACAGCAAGCAAAGAGAAAAGGCAGAGTCAAAGAGAGTGACTGATTAGAGGAAGTTACGAGCACAGAACTACCAGTAGGTAGGGGAACTATTTATACAAAAGATTCAGACATGGTGGATAATTCTCTTTGAATCTGCCTTTCCTTCTTACTATCATCTACTATTTTTCTGGAAAAAATGTTTGTAGGCAACCCCATTTTCTAGTCTCTGAAATGATTCATAGCTTCAGCCCCCTCAACCCCAGAAAAAACCCACACAAGTGGACGGAATGGGTTGCTTTCTTTGCTGATGAAGATTATTGTTAATCCACACGATTTAACCGCTAAGTAAAATCTGGGTGTATTTCAGCACAATTTGTTAGATCTAAAAGTTGATCTTTAGAATGCTGATATGGTTATGATAATCATAGAATAATAAAAAGAAAATATGAATCTTCATATAGTCTGTTGTCCGTATGATTATGAGCAGCTGACAATGTGATGTTCCACACCATGGTTTGTAAGTGTGACTGTGTGTTTGCTTGTCAGGGACGTTTGTCAGTGACCAGGCCAGTGACCTCTCTAAATAGCAGGAAAGACCCCCAGCGGAGACACCTTTCCCAGGGGGCATTCCCACTCTCAAGGCCTTGATGATTTAGGACTAGTGGCACAGGGGAGAGCCAGTGCAGATGCCTCCCAGTTTGAAACAATGAAAGACATCGCATGTCATTCACAAAAGACTAAAAAGCAATGATTTTCAAGTACTGGAGACAGTACTTTGTTATACAGCTCTTTCTCCGACTCCCTTTAGTATCCGCCCAAACTGCAGGCTGTCAGTGATAAAAGCCATTTGACGAAAGGCCAATAGTGATAAGCAGCAATATTTAAATATGTCTCAGTGTCTGTTTCTCTCTATCGCACGCGCATGCACATACACACGCACGCACACGCACACACACACACATCAACAAATTTATTCATGAATTATATTGGTTAATAGGATGAACAATATGAGCCGCACGGTTCATCTGCTGATGAAGAGAAATGCGAAGAATCAGACTTATGCAAAAACCGAGCGCATGGAATTGAAAAAAGGACTTGTTAAAAAATGACATAATTATACATAATATTAATAATGATCATATATTATTAAATGGCGCCTGTAAACGCAGGGTACATATCACGACAGTGACACAAACCTATTCTCTCACCAATGCACCATAAAGTATGCTATCACAGAAGATGTTAATCAAGTG
>JAGGCT020004138.1:0-31557 GCA_017654935.2 Phymorhynchus buccinoides
TGTCATCCGTGTGTGTTTTGCTTTGCATTGTGTTTGAATGCGCTATGAATGCTTTACGTGTGTGTGTGCGTTGATATGAATTTATATCAAGATTCAGCGCTGTATAAATACTGTATGTGGTCGTGGTTGTTGGTGTTGTTGTTGTTGTTGTTGTGTATCCGTTGCATATCAACCAACAAGAGCGATGTAAAAAAAAATGTCGAAAGCGCTTGCATTGCTCTAATGGCAGAAACAGTGACAACAGCTCTAAAAAGACACACATGGCAGGGAACTTAGCAGTGAATGTCTTTGCATTTAGTGGGAGTGTAAAGTGATGTACTGAGCGAATATATTCGCCCGTGGTGCTAGAGGAGTCAAAAAATATATTCAATAGTAAGGTGTGTATGGCACCTTTAAAGACTTAAAGTGTCGCTTGCCAAATTCATGGCTTTCACGTGTTTTCCCTCTTATAGCTGGTAAAGGATCTTAAGAAACCTTCCTAGTATAAGAGGGAACGCGACACGTGACGTAGGGTGTCTTTAATACTTTTATTCAGTTCTTTAAAATTTCGTACTTATACTACACTGTGTTTAGCACATATATTAATGAAGCACACAGGGTTGAAGTTAAAACCCAGGCTCAGTAATACACATGCATCTAGGTATCTCTGCCAGGAGAAGTGTCTTTTTTTTTTATGGTGACTTAGATCGTGTGTGTGTGTGCGCGCGCGCGCTAGTGTGTGTGTGGAGGGGAGGGGCGTGGCTGTGTCCTGTGTGTACAGGCGGGCGCCACGGGGTGTGTGTGCATTGGCATTGCTAATACTATATTTTATTCTTTACGCCTAGTGTTCATATATGTGTTTATTATAGTCATATATATTTAGTCCTTATCTACAATGGTCATTGTGTATTGTATGTGTATTCATTGTATTTGAGTGATTTAATTTTGATGTAAAACGCTCTGAGCTCCCCGCAGGGAATAGAGCGCTATACAAATATCCTTATTTATTATTAATTACTTCATTGGAAATCTCTCTCTCTCTTTTAAAGCATTCTACTGTGCAGTGCCATATATGAAACCACATGCCAGTAAAAGCAGTAATCCTTATTTTTTTCATTAAATTCAGTTTCGGGGACTTTTTCCCCACACCCGCACAAACGACTCCGCCTCTTGACCCCACCAAGGCCAAACCCCATGCCTTCCTGCTTTTCATATCATCCGGGTTTATATAGAGGATGGATCATGTACATGATGTACCCATTTTCATTTGGCATTAACTCAATGAAAATTAAATTTATTCCTGCCAGTTTGTGGATTCTGTAGACACTTTTTGTTTCTATGAATTATGCATGTGTTATTTTTATACACTTTAATATTGGTTTTCCTTATTTTTACTGTATTGTTATTGGTAGTTACTTTTTAATCAAACGTTTTTGTTCTTTAATCTAAGATGTGTGTGTGTGGTGGTGTGTGTGTGTGCTCTCTGTGTTTTTGATTTAAATGTATATATTATGTACACTTATTCATTTTACTCATTTTGTCAGCATTGTTTTATGTTTAATAAAGTGGAACCTCTCTTATCAGACCGCCAAAAATAATCAAAAATTAGGTCTTAAACGGGAGAGAGCTGTATAAGGGAGGTAATTTTAATACTTACAAAGAAGGGTAATGTCTCAGAGAAATAGGTCTTATGGTGGGAGGGAGTCTTATAATGGGAGGTCTTATAATGGATGTTCCACTGTAGTGTGATATCTTCTTTATACACTTTCATTACTGCTTTTTATTCCTGTTACTTTGTTTGCTCTGATGGTATTTATTCGTTTATTTGATCTTATAGTACTATGGACTTTACTTTCATCTCCTTATTTACTGTAATATTATTGGCATTGATACTTTTCTTCGAACAGTCATTTATATACCCAAGATGTGTGTGTGTGTGTGTGTGCGTGCTCGCGCATGTGTGTGTGTGTGTGTGTGCACCGTGCGTGTGGGCATAGTGATGTACTCACAGTCATACTTTAATTCTAGTTAGATCAAGTTAGTAATATAATGTATATGCGCTCTCCCGATTCTCTACAAATTTGCTGCCAGGATTTGCCAGGACCACAGCAAGCCTGACAGCAAATATTGAAGCGATTCGGTTAAGAAACGGCGGCGTCTAGCGCGCGCGTTTATGAATCGATTAGCTTCCGGGTTGGCACACGGATAGTCACCGGCCCCGGTCATCTTCCTGCAAAATGCGAAGGCAATCGGCCCAGAAACGCCGGAGATACGGGCGCCGAGAGGCCGGCGGATGCGCGTTCCGCGCATTTGCGAAACCGCGCAAATGATACGGCCGCCTCCTCGGTTGCCGTTGCCATCGCACCGTGAGGGCTCACAGCAAATTTGAAGAGATTTCGGTGGAAAAACGAAGGAGTTATAAGGCGCGTTTCGTGTTTCAGACACAGACACACACACACACGGATACTTGGGCTTACTTACATATATGATGATAACATGTTTTGTGTCATGATTCATCTTCTGTTGATTTAAGAGTGACTTGGGATTTTAAAAATAATACATGTCTGTAGATTCCAGGGATGAAAGATGATAGAGAAATGTCTATTTTCCTTTATGGAGAACAAACAATGGTTTCAGGTTTATATGTAACAATTTTGATATTGTGCACAGTTATATCAAACCTTCATGCATCTTTGTAAACCTTTGTGCAATTTGTATGTGTGCGAGTGTGTGTGTGTGGTGAAACATGCATTTTTATCTGTTTGTGTTTAGTTTGTGGAAGGACAATTTTCATTTGAACTTTGTTTCAATGAACAATAACGTTGTAGGGTCTGTGCACATTTACAAAACCTTCCATACTAAAAACCCACCCGCAGAGTGGCACAGAGGTAACGCGTTCGCCTCGTGTCAAATAAACCCGAGTTCATACCTGGGAACAGCAGATTGAGATTTTTCCTCTCACTCTGCACTAGGCCTTGCGGTCTGAACGTGAAATCTTTCAGATGAGACGATAAACCGAGGTCATGTGTGCCCATGCCCTTTGTACATGTACGAGTGGCAACGAAAAAGTTGTCATTTGTTCAAAATTTACCCCCACCCACCCTTTCCTTCTTCATGTCACACAAAAATGACATGCAATTTTTTTAAATGGGTGGCGCACCTCAGGCTGCGACGTTCGCTCCAGGTTGGAACAACACGGATTTCACAGAGACGCCTCTATGACTATTTTGTTTATATATACAAATACCAATTCGCCAATACAGTGAATAATAATCAGATGTAAAATACAGATAGATGTCTGCGTGTATATGCATACACATTCATATTTGTTACTTGAAAAAATACCTAAATACCAAAAATGACTTCCAGAGTTCTTACCCTCGGATTGCTTATGGGTTTCCATACTGAAGTTTTCAATAATGTGCACAGTCTTAAGAAGTGAATTTAAATTGATTGATTATTCACACACACACACACACACACACACACACACACACACACACGCACACACGCGCGCGCGCGCGCACACACACACATGACAGATATAGAAACATATTTCTATTCAAATTTACTCCTCATTCTTTTACAACAAGAAGTCCAACATTAATGCAGAATAATTAAAACAACGTAAATTACTTACTATGCAAATTTTTAAAGGTGTGCATGCAAGCACTTTTAATAATCAATCTAAATCCTAAATACAAACATTATAGTCTTCATTTACAATTATTGTTTTTCTTGCCCTGAGATAAGCAACACCAAAATGCGGCCATCTTGTACTGAAGTCACACTTACACACACACATACACACACACACACACATACACACACACACACACACACACACACACACACACACACACACATACACACACACACACACACACACACTATTGGGTTTTTGCTTTCACTGAGAAGCAAAATTCTGCTATATTTAGGAAAAGGACAGGGTTAGGATCAGCCTAGGAGTATTTTCATATAACTGTAAGAAGCCCACTTTCAGAATGAGGGTGGTAAACATGAGTGGGTGACCGAAGTACAAGATTGTCCTAAACGCTAGCACTTTGATTTGAAAACAAAAAGTCAAGTAAAAGCAAATTCAACATGCACACATAGCAGAATCCAACTATTCCTGTAGGAAATACGGTGGATTCCTGCTAACTCAAAAAAACTGGATGACTCACAATAATTTTGTGGTCCCACTTTAATAATCCTTTAATGCTGTAACTCCTTAGTACGTTGATCACTTTTTCTTTGACCTTTCTTCTTTGACATCTCACTGCAGATTCAGTTCAAGTGTTCTCGAGTCCCAATCATGTCCTCCAACCTGTACTGGTTGGTAGTCTCTGGAGAGGGGGCTAGGTGGGGCTGGCTCCTCTCTCTGCCTCTCCAGCATCTCCGTCAGTGTGTGAGTGGAGGCCAGCTGGCCCACCACCTCCATCAAACTTGTAACATAGTCTGCAAATATATTAACAATTGCATGGTAAAGAATTTCACTTTTAACGATATTGCTTTTAAAAAATTATTTTATAAACAAAAGTTCCCCCATTTGGATACTGGGGGGTCTTTTGTATATTCCCCCAACCTTCTGGAAGTTCTGTGCTTGTAACTTCCTCTAATCTGTCACTCTCTTTGACTCTGCCTTTTCCCTTTGCTTACTGTCGGCTACTATCAGACCTATTGGCCCATTCCCTTGCCTTTAAAAAAAATTCAAATAACCTTTCTCCATTTAGCTCTTCCGGAATCGGAATGTGTCAGCTGTACTCAGCGAGGAGACCAATGAAAACTGAAAACTGAAAACCGGACACATACGTACTTGGTCCATTATGGCCTTTTGGCCTGGGAACGCAGAAGAAGACGAATGAACAAGAGTTGACCATGGAACCCTTGCAAGAAATACCTGTGAATACAAAAAGTGAAGCATGTAAATACTTGGTGTTATTTCACTGAGCAAAGCAAATAACATCACATATCTGTCCTTCAAAACAAATAGGCCTACATGAAATAATAAAATAGAATGTTTTCTGTGCCTTGTTACTTCCTGAACATCATTTATATTTACTTCACACATCTTGTGAAAATTAGCATGGGTAGGGAACTATCCATTAAAGGGATACAACTCCCCCACCAAAGTTGCCTATGCCAACTCCACCAGCCATACTAGCCCTGTATGAATTAAGATTACAGAGGAACAAATCCACTCACTTTCTCAAAAAGGAGGAGGCACGCTCTCCCATGTAATCATACATACAGAACATGGCAAACTATGGTAGAGAGAACTGTGTACAAACAAAACAATATTAATTCAAGAATGGCATAGCTTTCTAATCACGGATATGTTGCACACATACAACACACGAGTCCCCTTCCCTTTTCTAGTTCTACAGATTCTCTTTTAGCCTTACTATTTCACTATTCAAATCCTTTCTCACATCTTAGTTTGAATTATTAAAGATGACTTTATTAATTCACAGAAGCTTACACAAGTCTGCAGTGTGTGTGTGTGTGTGCGTGTGCGTGCGTGCGCGTGCGTGCGTGCGCGTGCGTGTTGTGTAAGCATGTAAGTACATAAGTGCCCTGGGCAAGGCATCTCCACTACAAACAAATTCTAGCCTAGCCCGCCAGAATAACATCTGCCCCCTCTCCTATCTGGTAGTCATAGTCGGAAACGACAGACTAGCATACAATACAAACACAAGTGCATACATACAAGTAACTACTGATTTTTACCCGCATGTGGTCGGTATCTGTTGGAGACCCCTGTCCATCCTGCACAGCTTGTGATATGGACTGCACCTGTAATATAAGATATTCAAATATTAACTGTTAAAATACCTGTAGGTCACTAGAAGCAAAAACATAAGTAATAGTATTTTACAATTTTGTGAACATAAGCTATAACAAATGCAACATAATCAAACTACACATAGCTCAACTGTGACTTGGACATTTAAAAACATTGAGAGCCAGAGATTCAGATAAGTTTTATATACAAAGTTCTAAATAAAACATGGACTTTCGACACTGTTTTGCTAGTTTTATTTTACACTAACACTTGATTTTCGCTTTACAAAGAAAACTTGCAACATTTTCCAAGGAAAAACATATTTTGACCACAAAAAATACCCACACCAATTACACAAAGTTAGATGATCATTTTGAGGGGCCTAGTCCTCTTTGTCAATCCATGATGATGCTCAGCTAAAAGAAATCCCACTGACAAGGATGAAAACTTTAGCAAACTATTTTTTTAATATGATGATTAAAATACAATCATAATTTTAAAGGCATGCTTCAAGCAAACAAAACATTGATCAATGAAGGGAAGTTTATAAGCCGCAAGGCTTAGACTTGAGCCAGTCTCACACTATACTATACTGTACTATGATGTTTTTGTGTATAAATTTGTATAAGAATGGAAACACAAAAGACGCATGTTTATCAATCAGAAAAAAAAGAAGTAAAATGAATTGACTCTCGCTACGTCACTGTGTGCATGCACGCGCGTGCGCGCGCGTGTGTGTGTGTGTGTGTGTGTGTGTGTCTCTCTCTCTCTCTCTCTCTCCATGTGCATGCATTATACTGTATATGAATCGGGATGCTTATTAACAGTGATGTCCCGAGATCCAGGTCATAGGCCACTGACCTATTAAAATTGAAAATGTTATTTATTGTGTTCTCCCCTGTCAGGACAAATGTCTAAATAAATTTGCCAATACTGGCACGCTTTGTCTTATTGATTTTGGCAAGAGCTGGGACATTGTCCTGTTGATTTCTCTAATCTCAGGACAGTTTGTCCTGTCACTTTTCTATCCTCGGTACATCACTGGCTTACATACTGAATTGTACCTGTATGTAGGAGACTCCTATCTGTCCTGTATGGATGCCATGGACTGCCCTTGTTTGATCAGAAGAAAACAAAAATTATAGGGGAGACAAAATTCATAGATAACCATTCCCCTGTGGGATATTGGGAGGTAGGTTGTCTTTGCACATATAGTGCCTTCTGGAAGTTCTGTGCCTCCTACTTCCTCTATTCTATCACTCCATTTGACTGCCTTTTCCCTTTGCTTACTGTCATCTACAATCTCTCTGCCTTACTGATCCATTCTCGTGTTTTTGTTCTAGACATTCTTACAAAGTTTTTCTGCATTTGAAAACGGACATGCTGATCCTAATTATTTATAAGGCGCATAACGGCAGCATGGCGCATCTGCATTTATGATAGAAGACTGTCTAAGTGGTTGAAGAAGAGCAAAGAACCAAACATACTAGATCTAACACCAATATGACTTAGGGTATAATGTTACCAAATTTTAAAAAAAACGTGCAGTAAGCTACTAAAGGTTAATTGGCTCTGGTTAAAATAAAGTACATGTAACGTACAGTAGTTTTCTCCCTCTTCTTCTTCTTCTTCTTCTTCTGTGGTGGTGAACAACCTCTTTATCTGGAAGTAACTGTACACACTTAAGGGGGTGACCATAGAAAAAGAGGCGGAAGAGGGAAAGAGAGAAAAGGGTACACACATTACATTAGGCCTATCAGTTTTCCAAGAAAAGGCTATGCACGTCACCCTATTAATTATTATTTACTTGGGTTCAGCTTCAATATCTAGGGTAAAAACAGGAGTAGCAAACAAAATTTAAAAAACTAGTTCCGGGCTGGGGAGGGGAAAACTACAGGAAGCTGCCGTCAGCTACTAATTTTCACGTTCGCCCCCAGCAAGCTGGAAACTAGCCGACCCTAGACACCCCAGGTAGTGCCCAGGCCCCAACCATAAAGACAATTGATTGAGACACTGCTCAATCAATCAAACAATTGTACTTACACTTCGTTTTTCCACTGGAGGCTAAGTAATGTTGATCATCGACAGGTGCGTTGATCATTTTGATGAAGATCTAGGGAAACATCAATGTTTTGGCCATTGTGACTGACGAAAAGAATTATGTTGTTGCTGGTACTGCACACAAGCTGATCGGTGAACGTTTGGCACATCTCTTTTCCGTAATTCTTATCGGTTTCACGTCATTACTTTCCGCTAAACAGGCTAGAAGTTTGTCAAACAGCCCACCAGTCTACGTGTGTCAAAGATCTAGATCTACAGGAAGATTATCTTCAAGATAGAAGATTTAGCGATGATGTCTAGACTCTAATCTTTCCTTTCTGTGGAATCACATCATCCAGATATGTGCATCCAAATAGCACACACTCATATTTTCATCCGTTTTGAGAGTAGAATCTATTGACACTAGGTAGGCCTAGTGTAGATACAGATTATTCGTTCGTTTGTGGCACTGTCAACACAGTCGTGCAAGCTCAAGGCCTATCACAGTATCAGCAGAGAGCTTATATATACCCCTGGGCACCGAAAGTGAAAGCAAAACAATGGCGAATTCATGGACTAGGAAGCTTCTTCACAGATCTTAGGCTTACCGTGTTATCAGTTTTGTTTCTAACATGACTTCAGAACACCAAAATGAACACACCTGATGCCCACTGTTCTAATCTTTGAAGAAAATGACGTCAATTATTAATATGACACATAAGTCAATAAAACGTCAACAGGCCGTATGGCGTACAGAACAATAGCGGAAAGTAGGAAAGTTAGGGGGCCTGTTCTTACCATAAAAATATCAATAAAGCATAAAATAATGATCAAAATGCTGCCTATTTAGTTTTTATCATTTTTATAAAACGATCTTTATTCAAAACAACACGACACAGCAGTGAATGTCAGTATAATTATAGTGGAAGACCGAATGGCAGAATTGTGCATTTTCATGCAACAAGCATAACATTTCGCATGATGGTATCTTATGGTGTGTTTATCAATTCCTGACATAGAGACATTTGCAAATCAGCCTTTAACCCTTTCAGTGCCAAGGGTAATTTTGGGGCACAAAAATACATTTCAAAAAATCTAGTGGTATGCATTTTCATGAAATTTGGCATGCTAAGTTCTTATGGCATGTTTGTCTATTTATGACAGAGGGACATTTTATATTTAGCCTTTAACCCTTCAGTGCCAAGAACCTTTTGATCACGGGCAGTTCCATTATTTTTTAAATTCTAGTATTGTGTATTTTCATGTAATAAGCATGAAATTGGATAAGATTGTTTCTTATGGTATGTTTATCAATTTCTGATGTAGGGACATTTGCAATTCAGGCTTTAACCCCTTCAGTGCCAAAGGCATTTTATTTGATTAATTTTTTTATAGTGGTGGGCATTTTCATGTAACAAGCATAAAACTGGGCATGGAGGTTCCTTACCTTGTGTTTATCCATTTCTAACAGAGGGATATATTCAATTCAGCCTTAAGCTATTTTGGTGCCAAAGGCATTTTGATATAGGAATTTTAACCCAAAATTCTAGAATTGATCATTTTCAAATAAAAAGCATGAAATTTGCCATGATAATTTTTTTACGGTGTCTTCGTTAAATTCTGACGTAGGAACATTTGCAATTCAGCCTTTAACCCTTTCAATGCTAAGGACATTTGATCACAAACAGTAATAAATAAATAACATTCTGAATTGGGACTCGGAATGAGCGGTGTGTATGGCCCAGAAGATGGAACAGCAATTGGTGTTTTTTTTAAATCAGTACATAAAAATTCTAGTGGTATGCATTTTCAAGAAACAAGTATAAAAATTGTCATGATATTTTCTTATGGTGTGTTTTATCAATTTCTGATGTAGGGACATTTAATCCCTTCAGTACCAAGGGCATTTTGATCGATGACAGCTATATTTTCTTTTAATCTAATGTTGTGTATTTTCATGCAATAAGCATAACATTTGGCATGATAATTTCTTATGGTGTGTTTATCAATTTCTGACATAGGGACATTTGCAATTCAGCCTTTAACCCCTTCAGTGCCAGGGGCATTTTGATCGCAAACAGATATTTAATTAAACAAAATTGTAGTGTTGGGTATTTTCATGTAACAAGCGTGAAATTTAATATGGTGGTTTCTTAAGGTGTGTTTATCCATTTTTGATGTAGGGATATGTTCAATTCAGCCTTTAACCCCTTCAGTGTCAACAGCATTTTGATTGCGGAACTTCATTAGGGGAAGACAGGGTAAAACGCCCATGGGCAGGTAAGAAGCCCATGTAAATTATCTCATGAAATAAAGAAAATGTAAGTCAAATTTGCCCATGAGACGAATGCTAAACATTAACACTCGTCTCATGGGCAAAATGTGACTGAAATTTGCTATATTTCATGAGATAATTGGCATGGGCTTTTTACCCCATCTTCCCTATATATGTCCTAAGCACTGACAGGTTAAGAAGCTTGGATTTTGTAACCAAGAGGTAGCTCCTGATGGCTCACATCTGTTTTCAATCACTAAACTAAAACAATCTTCCACAATCTTCTGTTAGTCACTTCAATTCAAGATATCAACATTTCCTAGTACATCCATCCCCTACCTCACACACACACACACACACACACACACACACACACACACACACACACACACACACAAAAACCCACATGAGCACGCACACATGCACAAACACACACAAAAACCCACATAAACACACTTGTGAACATGCGCACACACACACACACGACCATACACAAACCACATACATCACACAATCTCTCTCTTTCTCTCTCTCTCTCTCTCACTCTCTCTCTCACTCTCTCTCTCTCTCTCTCTCTCTCTCTCTCTCTCTCTCTCTCTCTCTCTCTCTCCCTCACATACACACACACACACATATACAGACTCACCCACAGACACATGCATAGATCTTCACAGACACAAACACACACACACACACACACACACACACACACAAATAAACACATAGATCTACACACGCACCCCCCCCCCCCCCCCCCACACACACACACACACACACACAACACACATGTGCGCACACGTGCACACACACACACACATACACACACACACACGCTCATTTGCTTTTCACACAATAATTACTCTGTTTTTATTCCTTTTCAATATGTGGTAAGATTTAACGTGGTTATAGCCCTGACATGGCCTTTGTTGTCAACAACGCTATAATTTTAATCTTAATCTTAATCTTACTCTGACTGAGTACATTCTACAAAAGTCTGATAGGGCCAGAATAGATCTAGATGTTCAATAAGTCAAGAAAAGGGGCCAGAATGGTCAGCTTGGTGACCGTGGGTGTTTTAACAGAAGAAGATGAAGAAGAGGGTACTGTATCTAGATTTAAACTGTTTCTTTCAATTCAATCCCTTGAAGTCAAGGCCTAATCTTTCAGTGCACCCATTCCACATTATACAGAAGCACAATCATAATACACTTACTTACTCACCTAAGTAATCGATTGGAATAAAAACTGTGTAACATAATACAATTAATGACTTGATTAGGAACAATGATATAAAATAACAGTGCCGTATTTTACAAAAAATAAATGTAAAAGAAACATAATGTGTGTGCTAAGCTTATTTTTCTGAAACAAAATTTTTATGTTGAAGAAGCATTATCTCTGACTTCGTTTTTCAATTGGGGCCCTCTATTTTCGTCTGCTTAGTTACCAGTTCTACTAAAGCTTAAGTGGGAAACTAAACGTTGTTACTTTCTAAATTAAGTAAACCGATATAGTTAATTTAGAAAGTAACGTTTAGTTTCCCACTTAAGCTTTAGCATAACTTCATAAACTTAAGCACAGGTCAGGTCAGGTAGTTAGGACATTAGGCCTCGCAGCCTCTTCACCGTACCAATTTTGAAATGTCAAATAAATAACAATAAACTCGTACATTTTGATGTCCCTACGTCAGGAAATGTTAAATAGGCTCTCCTGTTTCTGTTCATACTATAACCTAATTTTGAACTTGTTGTATGAGTTTGACCAAATCGGCTGTTTTCATACCTTTCCGTCTACTACTACTGCGTACGCGCGAATGAATGAAACATAGTGTTTTACGTCCTCTCGGCCCGGCAGGGCACATATGGGACATTTGTAATTGATTAGTTGTTTGAAAATAAAATAAAACAGACACAACAAAGGTGGACGATACAAGACGTGGACAAACAGTAAACATGAAAAAGGGGTAGTGGGAGAATTAAAAAAGCACAAGTCAAGTTATTTTGAAAATATGTAAAATTTCTAAAAAGTTTAATTTATTATTAATGTTTGATAAAATAGCTATGGAGGTATAAAAGTGTTGCGTTAAATATTACTTTGGTATTTTGGCCTGAGGTGAAAGAAACCAACCCTCCCAAGTTGATTAAAGCTTCAGGGCTATGAGTTAAAATTCAAGTTTTTATTTTATTATTAAAAACCAAATATGGCCCTTATATTATGTTAAAACAAACGTTTTATACAAATATTTACTTTTATTAACAAAAATGTACATTATTTCTTTTATTTACAAAAGATTGAGAAAAAAGTTTATGTCCAGCCGGGGGGGAGCAATCTTCTCCACCGGGACTTCCCTGTCTAAAGTGACAGGGGAAATATTTACATCAAGGACAAAATATGTACAGATTTCTTTTCTTATTTAGGAGTGATAATAATTTGGGGGGTATTTTTAATTTATGGAAGGGTCCTTTTTATAATTTCTTTTATTTAGAAGAGGGTTGGGGTATGAGGGTTGGGGGGGGGGGGGGACCCGGAGTGTATCAGCGACATGGCGGGGGGCGCACCTCCCGGGGAAGGACACGCAAGACATCCTTACGTCACCTCCCCGGGGGGCGGGCCACCCGATGCGGAGGTCCAACTCACGGATCTTTAATTTAAGGGGGAAGAACCCTCACATTTAGTCATATGGAAAAATAAGAGTATTGGTAAAATTTGTATAATTATTAGTCAACATTTGCAGCAATAAAATTTCTTTGTTTTTTGATGCACTTAGAAATATGTAATTTGTAAAAGTCTTGTGATTAAAAAGGTAAATAAGAGAAAAACTATCCTTTGCAGTGTATACAGAGTGCGACAAAAACGCACTAATAGACCCCCGGCCAGCGTTCTAGCAAACCGGTCAGGTAATTATTAATTAGATTTAAACTATTCCCACAAACTTTTATTTGACAAACAATTGTTTGTAATTTGGGAGCATAAATTAAATAGGTTGTAATCTGTAAAATAATATAATATAATGAAAATTATGATATAATATGATATAATCTGTTATGATAATCTGTTATGATAATCTTATAATTATTATGGTATAATATGATATAATATGGTGTAATATGGTGGGGGTAGCTAACGATTCTTACATACTCGAGGCGGAGGGAGGGAGGGAGAGGGGCCCCTCCTCCCCGCCCCGAGCAGTGGAAAGGCGTCGCTTAAGTAGTCCCAAAAAGGGGGGGGGAGCACCTACGCAATAGCGAGACGACTACGAAAGTGGCCTCCGGTGCGCACGCCGGACACGTGTCTACTGGGGTGAGAGGGAATTAAAAGAAAGTGGGATCAAAAAAGCCACTTCAGCCCCTCGGGCACACTCTTAATTAAAAAGGAAGAAAAAAGGGGGGGAAGGGGAGCTGGAGTGTAGACAGGTGTCCGGCCCACGGACCGGAGGTACCCCACCCCCACCATTTAAATAATGTCAAAATGACGCCTAAAGTTCCGGCCTTCAAAATTTAAAGTTACCTATATATATATTCTATACTAAAATAAAATGGCCGCCGTTCGGCGGCCAATGAAATTGAAAACTATCAAATTTATATTTTATTATTATTTTAAGTATGGTCGGGACGGACTCCAGGGCCACCCAATTTGTAGCCCCCCTGTCTTGGTCACGCTAATATTATATATTAGTTTAGCAAGGGAGCCCATTTGTGGTTTTTATTATTTTTAGCTTAATATTATATCATTTATGTGTAGGGAGAGGCCGCCGATTCTTTCATGGGAGGGCGAGGGGGGGGGGGGGGGGGGGGGGGAAAAGAGGGACGGGAATTTTACTCTATGATAACGTTATGAATATTACCTGAACAGAAAATAGTTATTATAAAACTATACAAACGAGATATTCCCAGTTAACTTAATTTATACGTTATCTAGATACACAAACTTTATTTGTTGATAACAATATCATCCCAAATTGCCATGTGATACAAAAAACAAATAAAACGAACTAAATAAATGTATTATTGGAAATGACAATTACCTCCCCTGAAACAAGGTGTACATATTGTTTTTAACGTCCTAACTGTGCCTTTTAATATTGCATTTTAACTTAAAATTAACTTCCTGATTTTCTTCTTTCACTTACACGTTCAATGACTCGCCTCTAGATGAGTCTGCCCATTAATTGATTACTTTTTAAATCTTCAAATCTTAGTGGAGAACATCTAGACTAGATCTAACTAATGGCTTCACCTGGTATTCTGTCTCTTGTAATTTGTGTTAAAAAAAATATTGGCTACTGGGCCATTTTTACAAGCGAACAGTATATTGGTGGGGAAACTAGTGAAATGTGTAATTCGTTTCAACTCTTTGTTGTTTAGAACATCCAACTGAACTGAAGCACAATATCGAGGCTTTTTCTTTGATGGACTCCTAACGCGTTCTTTCGTTTTCGTCATTTCCTGCAAGACTATTTTTACATTGGAGCCTTCGGTGCCCAGGGGTGTCATAGCTGCCGGAAAGTTTAAGTTTTGCGACATTGACTTTATTAAAATATAAATGCAATTCTAGAAAATCTTCAGTTTTGCTTCATTTATAGCAATTTTTGGTGTTCATCAATACAACACAATCAAAGTCCAGTGTATATCAGCATGTTTGCGACATGCTTATCACAGGGTTTTCGTCTCCTTTAAGGGAGCCACCCAGAATAGACTAGAAATAATAAATGAAATTAAAGTACTCGTACATCAAATTACTATAAAACTAAAAGGCACTCAAATGAAAATAACCTGGATTCCATCCCATAGCGGCATAGCAGGCAACGACCAAGCAGATAGAGCCGCTAAAAGGGCCGCTATGGGAGAGTCCGGAATTATAACAAACATAAAATTATCTACCTTTGAAATAAAAAGTAAACTTAAATCAGCTAGTTTCCTCCAATGGACAAAGGAATTGGAGGTATACGCTAAAGCCCATTTGTGGGACCATAGAATAGTTAAAGGTCTTTTCCTCAAAATACCATTTTCACTTCAAGTACTAATATTCAGATTACGAACTGAATCATATTTATGTAAACATGTAGAAATAGTATGCCTTTGCGGCGAGATGCTTAACATAGATCACTTGTTTAGTACATGTTTAATAATTACAAAGGAATTTGAAACGTTAAAACAAAAGTATGAGACTCATAATATAAAGTTCACCAAGGCAGATACTCTCTCCCATGGTAATGAGGGGTGGGCCCCAATGATCTGGTTCGCCGAAACTCTCAATCAAACAACCTTTGGCCACCATTTTTAAACTTTTTTTAACAAAGTCGTTAATCCTAAAGTACATTTTAAAATATATTTTAACACAAGCTTATTTTATCTGTCTTAAAAATAGAAGTTAAGATAATAAATTTAAACTTAATACTATTTTAAGCACTTATAAGAGTAAATCCCCATTCTTGTAAATATGATAGTTTTGATGTACCACCAGGACTCGGCCCACTGTATATTTTTCTTCTGAGCCTTTTTGTTTGGAGTCAGGATTAGGTATCATCGGAATTTTGAAGGATGGGGATACTGTTGATTTAAATTTTATACTTTGCACGTAGCAAAATAGACTAGCCAAATTTGTATATATATGTAAAGTCAATGGCTTTGAACAAATAAAATTTGTAAATACATCCATTTTAACTAAAAAGTTAAAACATATTTTATGCTTTTAAAACTTTTAATACTTTTTTGGGTAAAATAAAAATTATGTGTAAATTTGTGTAGGGGAAGACGGGGTAAAAAGCGCATGGGCGGGTAAGAAGCCCACCCCAATTATCTCATGAAATGAAGCAAATTTCAGTCTCATTTTGCCCATGAGACGAGCGTTAATGTCTAGCATTCGTCTCATGGGCAAATTTGACTGAAATTTTCTTTATTTCATGAGATAATTGGGGTGGGCTTCTTACCCGCCCATGCGCTTTTTACCCCGTCTTCCCCTACATAAACATTTGTTGACCTTTTCTGAGTTTTTAAACTTTCGTTGATTTTAAAAAGTGGTCCTGAAAATTTTAATCACATATACTGATATAGCTCTAAGAGCTAATATCCAAAAGCTTCTTAATGAAAACTTTTTAACAAAATATCCACAATTTTAGTTGTCCAGACGCGGGCCACGCCAGACATAGGTTCTGACCTACTAATCAGACCCAATTATAGAATAAAATTAAAAATAACTGTATTTAAAAGAAATAAATACCTTTTATCCCCTTTCCCCCTTTTTCCCCCCATCTTAATTTAAAGTAATGTCTCATATGACTTAGGTCGAGAAGACGTAAAACTTTATTTTCAGGCAACTCTCACTCTGCTCCACAACGCCTACACTCATCTCGAAAAGCCTGGATCCTTTGTGCGTATTCTGTTCATAGATTTCTCTTCAGCTTTCAACACTATCCAGCCTCACCTAATGGCCACAAAACTTCTTTCCTATCAGGTAGACCTCCGTCATTAAATGGATTATTAGTTTTCTCGTCAATAGATCCTAGTCTGTCCGCTTTGAAAATGCTCTCTCTTCTATCAAATACACTTCCATTGGCTGTCCTCAAGGCACTGTCCTCTCACCTGTTCTCTTTACCCTGTACACAAACGACTGCACTGGCACTGACACTACTCCACTCATTAAATATTCCGATGACTCTGCTCTCCAAGATCTCTCAAATTCTGACCAAGTGTACTCTGACCATGTTCACGATTTTTCCAACTGGTGTGAGAAGAATTACCTCGATCTTAATGTGCAAAAGACAAAAGAAATGGTGATTGATTTTAGAAGAAACCCTTCAATTGTGCCCGATCTTTTTATCACTGGGATGAAAGTTGAGCGAGTGAGTGTGTATAAGTACTTGGGGACGATAATTGATGATAAATTGAATTTTAATGCCAATGTTGAAGCCATACATAAGAAGTGTCAATCGAGAATTTATTGTCTCCAGAAACTTAGAAGCCTAGATGTAAACAGAACAGTACTGTGTGGATTTTATAGATGTTTTATTGAATCTATTTTAACCTTTTCCTTTATTTGTTGGTTTGGTAGTTTGAGCGTTAAGAGTAAGAATGTGTTGAATAAGGTAGTGAATGTTTCTGGTAAGATTGTGGGTGTGAGACAGGAGAGTATGAATGTGCTGTATGAGCGGCGAGTGAAAGGAAAAGGACGAATGATTGCGAGTGACTGCAGCCATGGGCTCAGCAAGTGCTTCACGCTTCTGCCTTCTGGTAGACGCTACCGGACTCCAAAACTCAAGACTGTCAGATGCAAGAACAGTTTTATTCCAATGTCAATTTCTATGCTGAACAAATGAACACTTCTCTTACATCATTGCATTCTTCTCTTACAGTTGTTTCCAGTCTATTTGTATTCCCACTACTGAATTTTACAGAGTGTGTGTGTGTGTGTGTGTGTGTGTGTGTGTGTGTGTGTGTGTGTGTGTGTGTGTGTGTGTGTGTGTGTGTGTGTGTACATGTGTGTGTGTACATGTGTGTGTGTGTGTGTGTGGGGGGGGGGGGGTCCTTGTGTATGTGAGCGCGCGCGCGCATGTGTGTATATATACACGCGTATGTATCTAAAAAATGTTTATATTTAATCTTGTATTATCTTAATGTATGTATACTTGATTATATTTAATCTTGTATATCTTAATGTATGTATAATGTTTATATTTAATCTTGTATTATCTATTATCTTAATGTGCTGCCGGCTAGTTTTTATAATTGAATGTTTTTCTGTACTGTTATCTTAGTATATGTGGGAACTATGT
Source organism: Phymorhynchus buccinoides (assembly GCA_017654935.2). NCBI lineage: Eukaryota > Metazoa > Mollusca > Gastropoda > Neogastropoda > Raphitomidae > Phymorhynchus > Phymorhynchus buccinoides. Next base: position 17,851 of record JAGGCT020004138.1, read on the forward strand.
TGATATCGCGCATGTTGTATGTAGTGTTTGTATCTTAGAATGTCTGGAAATGATTTGATCGATTTACTGTGTTTGATTCTGCATACTATTTTCTTTTATGTTGTTTTGCATGCTTTCGAGATTTCATAAATGTTGTGTTTTCATGTGATTGAATCGCAGGCGTTGCCACAATTTAATTTCTGAGTCTTGAGACAATAAAGTTCTTTGAAGTTGAAGTTGAAGATCCCGTAGATGACTGTAGGGGTGCCTTTCAAGATTCACAGCCTCTTCTTCTTTTTCTTTGCTCCAGCATCCTCCGTCATCGTGTTGAAGATTCAGATGTATACATAATAGGGGTTTCCGGTATAAACTAAAGTAACACTGGTGGGAAGACGTAGCTGCCCAGATGATCAGCTCAAGGGAGGGGGTAGGGTGGGAGGGAGCTGGAGGAACAGGAGGGACAGGGGAGGCATGTGATGGGGGAGGGGGATTCAGGTCTGAGGTTGTTTTCTTTCAGTTCAACCAGTGTGTTCCACTTAATAAACCTTAACACCTCATACAGTAGTTGAAAAAAAGAAAAAAGAAATAGTTTCAGACAAGAACAAAATTAATGCCTGTATGTTTTCTGCCTTTAGGGCTTACTGGAAATAAATCAATGTGCTTTCTGTCTTGTTTACGTGCGCTATGTTAGCAGCAAAGCACTTAATTCCCTGCGATTAGTGTGTTTCCTTACAGTTCATATAATTAGACAGTAGTTTGGGCCGTTTAAAATTGTAAAATAAGTATATGCTTCAAAGACATGGTGTGTCTGTATAATTTAAAGATAAAAACTTGTAATAACTATATTAATGAATGTCAAAAATTGGAATAAGGAAAGTACATATTTGTTTCGTAATTTTCAAACATTTTTATTTACGTTGTAGGCGACAGAAATGTCGCTTATAATTCTAATAATATACAAGAGGCAAAGCCTTCAAGGCTCACGTCTGGTTTTTATTACTAATATAGCAGGCATGGGAATTCCCATGACAATTCCCATGCCTGTATAGAGAGAATACTGTTATGTAGACACTTGTGCATCTGAAAACAGAATTAATTTATTTCTATGCATTAAATTACCCCTACCCCTTTCTTTAAAATGTAATTATATGTATGTTTATATATGCGCATGTAACATAGTGGAGCCCTATTTTTATTTTTGACAAACAAGTAAAATTGAAAAGCATATTGACCAAGCTTTCAGAAAAGCATAGTGACTGTTATGTAGACACTTGTGCATCTGAAAACAGAATTAATTTTTATTTTACTGTGTAAATTAAATTATTTCTATGCATTAAATTACCCCTTTCTTTAAAATGTAATTATATGTATGTTTATATATGCGCATGTAACATAGTGGAGCCCTATTTTTATTTTTGGCAAACAAGTAAAATTGAAAAGCATATTGACCAAGCTTTCAGAAAAGCATATATAGTGACCAATCCCCCCCCCCCCTCCGCCGGGGTAAGGGGGGTCTACGGACACCTGTAGTTGGCCTACAGTCTTTGCCTGTAGGTCTAAGCCTCTTACTCTTAGAAAATTAATAATTGAAGTTGCGTAATTCGTAAGGCCATACTCCTGATCTGTTACTGTTTTAAACTGATTGTTCATGCGATGAAAACTTGTTCCACATCATCTACATTTCTATAAGATATTTTATATTAGTCCTAATATTTTATTTTCGTTTCGTTAATTCCCCCCCCCCCCCCCCCTCTGCCACAAAACAAAGGTCAAGGTCACAGCCAGCAAGCTCATCCATGTTTATCTTCCCCTGTACAGTCTTTGCACATGGTGATCAATCGTCTAGGCCTAACAAAGGATTCGTACGTCGAAGGCAGTGAAATCGACGAACCCTGGATTTTCCGTATATATTTTTTCAAGACTGAAATGAATGTGGGCTAAATGTTAAGTACGTCGTCTTGATTATGAGGTAAGGCGTGATGTGATATCTTATTCTCTAGGCCTATTGGCCTAGGCCTTGTTGCCGGAAGTGCGGTAGGCTAAGTATTGCATGCGCAGAGATGATGTGCGAATGAACACGAACAACTGTTGTCAAACTCAAACGCGCAAATAAAACGAAACAACCGGGCCGTCAACGCACACACTCGGTACATCCATTTGTTACAGAAAATATAAGTTAACGACGTTAAAATGTACCTATCTGTACACACCTGAAGTCTTGTGTTTCTTTTTAAAGAGCGTTTTTGTATATCTAATGGAGAGTCTTCTTTCCAGTATCTCCTACTCGGTACAACACAACAGAAATCTCTGCAACAACTTTTGTTCCTTACGGATGTATCTGACTGCTTTGATTGTCATGACTTGAAGGCTCACGTCAAAATCAAGTATCCTGCTAACTTTAACCCTCTAACATCTTATGTTTTTTTGAGAAAACGACAACGTTAAAGTTTCAGTGGAGAGTGAGTCTTCTTTAGTTTGAAGAGTGTGACTGAGTCAAGGTTAAAGGTTGCAAACAGTAATCTCTGCAACAAATGATTATCTTTATTTTGTTCATTATCAATGTATCTGACTGCTTTGATGGTCACGTCAAAATCAAGTATCCTGCTAACTTTAACCCTCTAACGCCTTATATGTTTAGAGAAAATGACAACGTTAAGGTTTGAGTTACGGTTAAAGGTCGGGGCCATGGACGCAACACACACACACACACACATACACAAAGACACACAACCGAACATGTACGATACTATAGACTCACTTTGTTTTAAAAAACGACGTGAGCCAAAAATGAAAATATTTATCTGCGCCTATTTGCAACGCTGTACTATAAGAATGGTGGGTTTTTTTTTACCAAAACAATGAAATGTGATTAAAGGCTCACATATATATATATATATATATATATATATATATATATATATATATATATATATATATATATATATATATATATATATATATATCAAAAGGAAGAAATATCTACGACGACGAACGCTCAGAGAGTGGAACATTCTCACCACAAGCCTGACTGAAACCATCTGTCCCGATGCATTCAGGGCCGGCCTAGGTGGCATCTACATCAGCCACCATCTGCTGATCTCCCAGCAGACCAGTCTATATAGTTTTAACCTCAAGTTTTAGGGATGGATCCCAAATTATTATTCAAGTTTTTAACAATTAGTCATTGAGAGCACACGCCGCCTGTCAGTCGCGTACCGAGTTGAAACGCCAGGAGGCCCAGTCCAGTAATAGGAAGAAGAAGAAGATTAGCAACTCCAACTGTTTCTATCAGGTAACACGTCTGATGTCGCGATGCACTGAATGATTGATTTTGAAGTCAGAAAATCGTGTTAAATACAGTTATAGAAGTAGTACTAGTAGTTGTAGAAGTAGTAGTAATAGTAGTAGTTGACGAAAACAATGAAATATTATTAAAGGCTCACATACATCAACAGGAAGTAATAGTGTTTTCTCCTACCATTGTTTGTCAATGGCGTTATATAATGAATCATTTATTTGTTTTTGAAGACACTCCATGTTTTGATTTGAGCATTTTGATCAGTTTATCTTCTCGCACTTTCCCACTGTGCTGTGTCAGTGCAGTCCACACAAAGAGCACAGGGTTGAGGGCAGAGTTGAGTGGTAACAGGAACACCACCAGAGTGCCGTGGACCTTGTCTGACCCACTCACACCACATGTGGCCATCAGTGTAGCCGTGCCAAACACAAACCAGCACACGGCCTCCTTGATGGACACTTTGTTCATCAGGTGGACACAGGAATACAGAAACCTCTGGCTGGGATCCAACATGATTCTGTAGGTTGGTATTTTCCTCTCAGAAAAGTACTGAAAAACAGCCATCATAGCACACAGCATACATTTAATTACTGTGGTCACTTTGAACCAGGCAAACTTGTTCATGGACTGATAGTGTTGAAACAGAGCCAGCCGACACAGACCAGACTGGCCTGAAAGACCCCAGTGAGAAAGTCCGGGTAGAAAGGGTACCAGAGACAACAGGATGCCAGCAAGCCACACCATGGCACAAGTTATGATTATTGCACTGTATGGGAATATCATCAAACACCTTGGAAAGCAACAAGTAAGCATTTGATCTAAAGTGATGTACACCATGACAAATGTTGATGCTTCTTGTGACAACGTGAACAGAAAACCACTCACCTTGCATCTGACACTGCTGGTCCATGTCTTTTCAAACCAGATGTATTCTCCATTAAATAGTTGATTTGTAATCAAGACAATGCCAACATGACATCCCATACATAGACCAGCAAGATGGATATTGGCGACGGTCATCAAAAATTTGCCACCGAATAGTTCCTTGACTTTATTTGCCATCACAAAGCACAACAAATTCCCTAAAATGGCTGACAAAAACGCCAGTGAATATAAAACTACGTGAATCTCAGAGGGTAGTAGTGTCCTGCATGATGGAAGTGCAGCCTCTGGTGTTGAACATTTGGGTTCACTCTGCTGTTTGGGAAAGATGTTCACACAACAAAGCCTATAATCTGACGAATGTATAACCTCCAGACTAAGCAACCCTGAATACAAGTCCAGTGGGAAGTTTCTCACTGGGTTTCCTCTTAAATCCAGTGTTTTCAGTCGAGACATGCCTTTGAAGCCTGTAGACCCAATGGTGTGAATTTCAGAAAAAGACACGTTCAGACGTGTTGTAAACTGTAGATAAATTGTGATCTCATCAAGTGTGGTGATTTCTGTTTCTGACACGTCAATTAGTCGTACTTCATAATGGATGAATTTCAATGATTTATTGGTTATGTTCTGTAAAGGGTTGCTTTGCAAAGACACAGTTCTCAAGTTTGGTAAATTAACAAAAAATCTCATATTCATGGTTGTTAGAACATTGTTGGAAAGGTTCATAAACCGCAAGTTCTTCAATGCCAAACCTGTTACATTATCAACAGAACAATGAGCAAGGCTCAGATAAATAAGATACTCATTGTGTGAGAATTCAGTCAGCAGCATCCCTGACCCTGCAGCATCCACATGGCGAAGACGAGGGAAGAGATCTGCAGGAAAATGTTGACTACATACAAAGGAATCACCTTGACAGAGGCAGCTTTCAGGGCAGGTCATGTCACATGTCATTTCATCATCCTGCTGTGGACACTGACCCCAGCCATTACACAGGTGATCTTCATGCACACACACTGTGGAATCCAGACATCGGTAGTAATGGGGGCACATGATCTTCTCACAGTTCTGTTCATCTTCACCGTAAACACAGTCGTTAAACCCATTGCATCGGGTGTAGACGGGAAGACAGAAGTGCCGTTCCTTGGGACAAGGATAGTGAGTGTCAGGACACGAGTCCTCTTCTTTCATCCTCTCCCAAGTAAAGAAACCAATTCCATCCAGATTGATGTGATGAACTATTTGTAAGTTAAATGGACCACCACTCATATGATAAACCTGTTCTAACCCTTGTAAACTGCAGCCTGTTTCGTCAGAATGGTCCACACAGTCTGAATATTTGTTGCAGTGTTGGCTGTGTGATACACACTGACCATTGTCACACAGAAAGCCATGACAGGAGGGAAGGAGACAGAACGACTCATCAGTGTTATCAGGACAGTGCTGTCTTGAGTCACAGACAAAGGAGTAATGGACTGTGGTGAAGTCATCATCACACAAAAACACTATGGGGAGAAAGTGCCCTTTTGTTGCCTTGAAGGACGATGAAGATGAGTTGATATTGTCACTTACGTTCATCAACAAGTAGGCATTACCGTGCGTTCCTGTCTTCCCATTGCTTTTGCTCCCCAAAAACAAAAAGTTGTGTATTAAATCTCCATTTTGACGAACAGACAAAAGCTGTCGTGTTCTTTTGTGCATGGATTTTGCCGATTTTGAATAACAAAAATGAAATTGGGGCTGAGAATGTGTGAATGAAGCTATGTCAAGCTCACACATATCCATAGAAAGTCTTGAAACAAATGCAGACTGGTGGACCCGTATGGATAGTTTCCGTGATACTGCAAAATAGAATGATTGCTCGCCATGTCCAATATACATAAAATTAAAATGGAGATTATTATAAGCAACCGTTTTGTCAGACCATTTACCCAACATCCTGTACATGAAAGGTCCAGAATTTCGGCCCCATGTTAAACCTAATATGAAATCAAACTCATGATATCTTTGGCCATAATATAAAGAATCAATTTGTTCCTGCCTAGTTTTTAACGTGACTATCCTCGCACTCACACTTCTGCACCCATATTGAACATCTGTATAGGTTGTATGACTTGCCCTCCAGCTCTTTCTGATCAGTGTGAAGCATTTCCTGGTGGAAGCCACCATTCCCTGGCATTCAGGACTGCTGTAAGGACAGTACTCTGTTTCATCACGTCCATCTTCACACTGCTTCATCAGGTTACAGTGCAGGTGGTCCTGGAACTGGGAGTAGTGAGGCAGGCAACAGTTGAACAACCCACTGAACAGCTCGTGGGGCTGATCAGAGTAAGGAACTGCCGAAAAATAGAGTTTGACAAAGTAGAGTGGGCATACAGTATATGAAAGTTGTGAAGTGGAAAAGACTTTTGTAGGTGTAAAATCATCAAGGCAGACGTCTCTTTGCTGGTTTGTTTGATTGTGTTTTATCGTAAACACCAACCCTTCCAATTTACAACTCAAAGTGTTGTATGCTTGAACAATACTGATTAGGATCACATGTTGGACAGGGCCTGCTAGTTCTCCCCTGACGAAGCACTCAGGACACATCTGGCAGAAGGATACAGGGTTGCAATCTGTACATGTTTTTATTAGTGTCGCGTACCCGGCGTGTTTTCCTAAATATCTTATGGGGATTTCATAGTCTGTGAATTTTACCAGTTTTACAGCAATATGGGGCCTATTAAAATAAAATAGAAAGAGTCTGACGCGTCCTGTCTCGTGATAGATGTATTCTTCTAAGCTGTGCGAATCGCAGTAAATTCCCAACCAGTTCATACCTTGATACCTATTAGGATAAAAGGGGCCTTTCCTGAACCACGTTCCCCAAAACTCAGAGTCACACCAGTATTGAAGGCGTTGAAAACGAATTCTGATGTAATGTTTAAAATACAAGCACATGTTACAACGATCTCCATTCTTTTTCGAAAGAACCACCCAATGGCTTGCATAACGGTATGTAATGGTGGAAATTGAGTCGTAGACGTGAAATTCTTTACCAGTAAAAAACTCTATACCGGGACAAAATGTCCTGATCTCTGAAATGTTCAATTTAGTTGTCCTTCCTTGACCTTCCGTCGAATCTGCAGGCACAGTAAGGCAAAATGGATGCACTTCATGTGGTCTTCTGGGGCTATGTTAATGAGGCTTTATACTGCATATTCTCTACACCTGTCTTGTGCACTGAAATGCACGTGCCACTGACATAAAATTTATAAAACTTATAAAGTTTATATTACTGTCCCTTACTCGTGACAAGGTGGCATGGTCGATTCAGTCATAAAATTATCGCCCCTACGCTTTGCAAAGAAGTAGTATAAAGCCTTACTATGCCATGGCCATTGCCAAATAGCAGGTTTAACAAGTCTGAGAAGTCAAGTTATTATTTGGGACTGGTTTGTCCGGGAAGCACTATGGTCATGTCATTCTAGCATCATAACAATGCATAATATTGCTCTCACTTATATTGAGAAGAAAACAGCAATCTGAATTCCGTTTGAACTTTCCGATTGTTAGATCGTTAATTTGACTTGTAAACACCATGTCCATCATTTGCCTTCATCACAATATGTTTTGGAGACTGTTAGAGCTTACAACAGGTAACTATATAAGTAATAATTACATTAAACTGTTCGTCTGCATAATTTACGAATACAATCTGAGAACATTAATTTCCAGTTTTCTGTTTAAGAACATCATCAGTTAAGAAATTATAATGTGGCAGGGCCAGATCTAGGTGGGGGGGGGGGGGGGATTCCCGGTTTCCAGACCCCCCTTCCCCCAACCTGCCACCACCTCTGCCTATACCTTATACAAGGGTAAAAAGTAAGAACATGACTCGATTGTTGCCTTAATAATGACTAAATTGCACATTTCACAGGGGCTTTGGCCCTTGGGCCCCCAAAACAACATTACCCTTTTAACCAGATCTTATGCATCCCCCTGAATTCCCGGCAGCCCCCACCCCCCCTTAATAAACAATTATTAAATTAATAAAACTATGGGCATTCCTATGTGACCTAAGAATAGAACTAAACATAAGAACACTTATTGAATCAATTGTGCATTTTTACCATGTATATGTTCTAGCCTACAGGCCTACATATTTTCCAACGTTCAACAAAGCAAATGAACAAAAAGAACCTGAAGAAAGATCAAGGTGTTGATGTGCTGGCGTTGTCAGTATCCTACAAAATATGACATGAGGCAATATTAGCTACATGACTGGTTTATTTGTTACTTAGAATAATATTGATACAGTTACAGGCATGGTTAGATTGCGGGAGCGGAAGAGGCTTGTTGGTAAGAAGGTGCATGTGATTGGCTCGTGTGTATGTAATTCCGGGTTTATCCAGTGTGCATGCATATTGCATGGTTGATGTTGGGGACATAGGTGTAGTGAAGAAGAGTTAAAACAAGCGCGGGTTTGCAATCGTTTGTGGCTGCGGTCTATTTTTACCACTCCAATCATTACATACACTGAGTCGCCTCCCCTGGCTTTTCAATAATTTTAATCTGTAAACCAGAATGTTATCTCTGCACCATTTCGTAACTTTTTTATATCTTTTGGAAAACATTTAAAACTATTTATCCTACTTATTCTCATCGAAAGAAGCACTGCATACTCGTCGTGTCTGTTGCAGTGTCTGTATTACATATGTTTATTATTTTGTACGCTTTAAAGTATTTTTTTCTGTCTGTACTTTCCTTTCTCTTTTACAATATGTGTGACAATTAAAAATATGTAGCGGTACCATAGCCGATGAGGTTTAACTGAGGCGTGGTTACCGCTACACATATCTATATTGTTAAAAACTCGGGACTTTACTGGTGTTGCACTGCCTCCGGGCATTGCCTCCAGTATCGTTCCCACTATCTTTGTATTTACAAATGTCCCATATGTGTCTGTTCCAGACCGAGAGGACGTAAAGCACCATTTTGCCTTCCTTCCTATGTGTGACAATTTTGACAGACCGACCGACCGACAAAGTAAGTTATAGGTTTGTAGTAGTAGTAGTAGTAGTGGTAGGGACAAAATAAGCTGTTAATCTTTTTGTCTAGTCCCATCGTATGCATAAAGTCATTACAATGAAAATGTGGTCAAGGTGCATTACGGTCAATTTTCCTAATTAAAATCAATTATCAAAACTTCTAAACATATTTAAATATTTTGGAAAAACATCCAAGCGATTTTTGAATGTGTTAGTATCAGGTGCACATTTTAGAAGAATAATAGGTAACTCATTCCACAAGTTAGCAACACGGATGCTGAAACAATGTTTTCTTATATTAGTGTGAGAGGGCGAAGTGAGAATGCTTAGAATGTCGTGCACGTGCGAGTGAATGAATTCGGAATGATGGGAATGAACTCTGAGCGATCGGAAGTGTAATTGTGGAGAGCGTGCGTGAGAAAGCACAGTCAGGCCCCGACTCCCAACAGAGAAAGACAGATGTGATCTAATTGAGAATAAAGAGCAAAGCCGTCCGTCTCTTGGTCTTCGTGTGCTCGGTCATGTGCGAACTGCTCTCAACAACACTACAGAATGGCGTCGCCGGACATTTGCGTTTCTGTGTAGGCCTTATCAGTGCTTTTGGGTTTGGTAGGCCTAGCCTAAATTAGTGTAGGATATAGAAAAAGGAAAAGAAGTGAATAGATAGAAAGAAGAAATGTGTTTCATCAGACATTTTGTGAACTGAGTGTGTTCACCTTCATCTTCGGACAATTGCAAGTGGGTGCCCAAGTCAAAATAAGTTTTCGAAATTACTTTCTTTCATGTGTCGGACAATTTCGGAACCCCGTACAAGGAAAGTTTTGGTTTAGTTTCCAAACGTGTGTGTTGAAAATATTTTTTCGGACAATAAGTGAACACAAATTCAAAAAATGTGTAAAGAAACAATTGAATCAACGAGTTTGAACCTAAAGAACACCCAATAACGCTGGCAGCTGATAATTGTAGTCTGCTAAAGAACTTAAGTTAGTTTCCAAAATTCCTTTCGGACTTTGACTAGTTATTTTCGGTGCTACTGGAGCAGACGACATTTCGAATGCAAAATGAACGTAAGAGTCAACGTCCTGTTGGCACCAATCAGTGACAAGTGAACACGTTTCGTGAATGAGAAGTAAATTTTATTTGTTTAATTTAAACTTGTACGAAATATTTGGACAGTTGCGAGCTGATGACAGTTGTGACAATTGTGAGCTGATGTTCAAGAAGAAGAAGTGTTGAGTATAAGCAGTGAGCAGAATGCAAACGAATCTGCGACAGGTTAGTGTTACTGTTAGCCACAGTCTGAAGTGCAGTGGCAGATTTAGCCAGTAGTAAACCTAGGGCTGTAGCAGAGGAAATGGACTTGCAGTGTTGATACTTGAAAACGGGGCAACACCTACCAGGGGTCCTCCGTCTCTAGGGGACGGTGCGTCGGCAGTTTCCAGATGTCCAGCGGGCTTGCAGCGTTCAGAACCAGGGCTGCATACAGACGGTGACGACTACATCCTGAATCTTTTGCCCTGGGGTGTGACCGCTTTCATACCCAGGGTCCTCCGTCACCATTGACTTGCTGACTCTGTCATTGCCGCTGTGACTTGACGTCACGACACCCCTGATTCCCCCAATTCCGCCCCCCTCACTGACCCTGTTATTCCCAAACGTCCTGCCCAGTCCGTATACCCTAGCGGCTTAATCAGCAGCGATGGTGACGGTGCGTCGGCAGTTCCCAGAGGTGCATGGCTGGCAGGCCAACGTCCACAGCTGACAACTACATCCCAGATCGCGTTTGGGGTCTTCAGCGTGAAGTGCGGCTGCTTCCCCAGTCCAGGGTTGGCAGGTGTTCAAAACCAACATCCAAGAGAGAGACCCAAGTGCCAGTGAGGTCTACAGCGTCGGACGGCTTCACCACTCCAGGGGCGCCAATTGGTTAATTGAAAAATGACGCTAATTGGTTAATAATTACGTTAGAATTGAAAAAGAGACATTATAAACTACGGAGAAGAAGAAAAAAAAAAATGTCTACGGAGAAAAAAAGTGCTGAGATGGAAGTAGAACAGTTAAAGGAAGAGTTGGAAAGGCTGAAAACACAGGTAGCAGCTAAGAATGTAGTTGTAATGAGAAGAGAGAAGACATTAGGGACATTTACTGGTGATGGTAATTTACATGAGTGGATTGAGGAATGCAAAGTTGCCTTGGAGGATAGGAAGGGGCCTGAGGCTGTCAGTTTCATCTTGCAACATCTGGGTGGACAAGCAAAGAGAGAAGTTAAACTACATTGGGATTCTAGCTCCACAGCAAAGAATATTTTCGAGATTCTGACTGAGCATTTTGGCCTGATTGGTACATTCAACGAGGCAATCCAGACATTCTATGCTCGGAGACAGAGAGTGGGAGAAGACCTCAGAGAGTATTCTTACGACCTGAAGGAACAACTCGAAAGAATCACACGATTGAAGCCAGGTTGCTTTCCCAAACAAGACGAAGTTATGCGTGATCAATTTATAGCAGGAATTAGAGAAACAACACTTAGAAGAGAACTCAAGGAGAAAGTGGCTGAGAGACCAGAAATACAGTTCATGGACATCAGAACGGTAGCCCTTAGATGATCAGCAGATGTCCCACCTTCCCCATCATTGAGAGAAGAGCCATTTAACTACAAAGTAGAGGCGGACAAGGAGCTTCAAGAGCTTAAACTACTGGTTAAACAACAGCAAGAAACCATTGCCCAGCTGTTGAATGCAGCTCCACAGCAGAGAGAGACAAGAACATGCTACAAATGTCAACAGGGACATATTGCAAGAGACTGCAAAATGAAAGAGGAAGTGTCAGGGGCACAACCCCAATCAGCCTTTCACCAGTCAAGAAGACAAGAGGGATTGCATTGGGGACATCAAGGACGAGGCAGAGGCAGTCATCATGGTCGAGGATGGTCACGCGAGTTCGGAGGTCGAGATAATCAAACAGGGACACAAGAGGAGACCTGTGTGGAGAGCCACATGCAGGTGACTAAGGATCAAGGCTCGATCAGCATGATAGGGAAGTGCCCTACAATCAACATTAAAATTGATGGAGAAACGGTATCTTCGCTCATTGACACAGGTTCATGGTGTCTACAATGACGGACAAGTTCTTTCTAGAACATTTCAAAGATAGCCATAAATTGGAGGAATCATACTACTCCTTGAAGGCAGCAAATGGGTTAGAGATCCCCTATGTTGGCTACATCTGCACCGACGTTACCATAGGAGGAGAAACCATCGAGAACATAGGCATCTTTGTGACGAAGACACCTTTGCATGCAGCAACAAAGACTCCAAAACATCCAGTTCTGTTGGGAATGAACATCTTAGAGAAGTGCAGACTACTTGAATCCTTAATGGGAGACAATTCTGTCATGGTGAGCAAGATTCAAGCAGAAATCAAGAAATACAGGGGAACAGCAAAATTTGCAAGAACAGCAGAAGAGAGAACACTGCTACCAGGAAATTCTGTCACGACCATCATGGTGGCAGCAGGAGTGAGGAAGTCTGAAGAACCCATTCTGATCCAACACTTAGCTTGCCAGGAGCACCTCCCAAGAGGCCTCATGGTGATAGACACCATAGCAACCAAGATGAATGGTCTGTATCCGCTACAAGTAGCCAAATTGGGACAGAAAGACATCTGGCTGAACAAAGGCATCAGGGTAGGCTGCATACATGATACGGACGTGATGGTTGACTCAGAGTGGGAGAGCTGTATCCAAGAGACAGAAGCCAGAGATTTTTGTTTGCAAACAAGAGGTCAGTGTTAGAGAGGAAGAAAAAAAGGACATCAAGGGAAGCCCTCAAGACATCAAACTTCCAGAGGTTGACCTGACACGCTTTACACCAGAGCAAGCGGCAAAGGTGCAAAAGTTTTTGAAGGAACACGCTGACTGTTTTCCAAGAGAGGGGGAAATAGGCTTCTCAGACCTTGTGCAGCACAGCATACCCACAACGGATGAGGCCCCAGTGTCACAGCCATACAGAAGAATACCTCCACCCCAGCTTCTAGAAGTAAAAGCTCACCTTCATACCCTTCTGGAACAGGGAGTGATCAAACCAAGTCATAGTCCCTATGCATCACCAATCGTATTGGCTAGGAAGAAGGATGGTACATTGAGAATGTGCGTCAACTATAGACGTCTGAATGTCAAGACAGTATGTGACTCCTTTCCACTACCATGCATAGAAGAGACTCTGGACTCGCTCCAAGGTGCGAAGTTCTTCTCAACAATGGACCTAGCATCAGGATACAACCAGATAGCGGTACATGAAGCAGACAAACACAAGACTGCATTCATCACTTCATTCGGTTTGTATCAATACGAAAGGCTACCTTTTGGCTTAGCAGGAGCCCCCGCCACCTTTCAGCGCTTCATGCAACGGCTCTTCATGGACAGACTGTTTGAAATCCTCATCATTTATCTTGATGACCTTCTTGTTTACAGCGAGAGCTTTGAGGAACACCTGGAACATTTGGACTTTGTGTTCACTACCA
>JAGGCT020004138.1:32057-60935 GCA_017654935.2 Phymorhynchus buccinoides
ATTGTACTTACACTTAGTTTTCGTTTTTCCACTGGAAGGCTATAAGTATCTGTTGATCGATCGACAGTTGCGTTTGATCATTTTTGATGAAAGATGTTGAAGAATCTAGGGAAGGGAAACATCAACATCAATGTTTTGGCCATGTGTGACTGACCGAAAAGAGAATTATGTTGTTGCTGGTACTGCACACAAGCTGATCGGGTGGTGAACGTTTGGCACATCTCTTTTCCTTTTCCGTAAATTCTTATCGGTTTCACGTCATTACTTTTCCGCTAAACAGGCTAGAAGTTTGTCAAAAACAGCCCCCCCCCACCAGTCTACGTGTGTCAAAGATCTAGATAATCTACACGGGAAGATTATTCTTCAAGATAGAAATGATGTTTTTTTAGCGTATGATTGTCTAGACTCTAATCTTCTTTCCTTTCTGGGGAATCACATCATCCAGATATGTGCATCCAAATAGCACACACTCATATTTTCATCCGTTTTGAGAGTAGAATCTATTGACACTAGGTAGGCCTAGTGTAGATATACAGTTATTATTCGTTCGTTTTTGTGGCACTGTCAACACAGTCGTGCAAGCTCAAGGCCTATCACAGTATCAGCAGAGAGCTTATATATACCCCTGGGCACCGAAAGTGAAAGCAAAACAATGGCGAATTCATGGACTAGGAAGCTTCTTCACAGATCTTAGGCTTACCGTGTTATCAGTTTTGTTTCTAACATGACTTCAGAACACCAAAGTGAACACACCTGATGTCCACTGTTCTAATCTTTGAAGAAAATGACGTAAATTATTAATATGACACATAAGTCAATAAAACGTCAACAGGCCGTATGGCGTAGAGAACAATAGCGGAAAGTAGGAAAGTTAGGGGGCCTGTTCTTACCATAAAAATATCAATAAAGCATAAAATAATGATCAAAATGCTGCCTATTTAGTTTTTATCATTTTTATAAAACGATCTTTATTCAAAACAACACGACACAGCAGTGAATGTCAGTATAATTATAGTGGAAGACCGAATGGCAGAATTGTGCATTTTCATGCAACAAGCATAACATTTGGCATGATGGTTTCTTATGGTGTGTTTATCAATTCCTGACATAGGGACATTTGCAATTCAGCCTTTAACCCTTTCAGTGCCAAGGGTAATTTTGGGGCACAAAAATACATTTCAAAAAAATCTAGTGGTATGCATTTTCATGAAATTTGGCATGCTAAGTTTCTTATGGCATGTTTGTCTATTTATGACAGAGGGACATTTTTATATTTAGCCTTTAACCCCTTCAGTGCCAAGAACCTTTTGATCACGGGCAGTTCCAATTTTTTTTAAATTCTAGTGTTGGGTATTTTCATGTAATAAGCATGAAATTTGGCATGATGTTTTCTTATGGTGTGTTTATCAATTTCTGATGTAGGGACATTTGCAATTCAGGCTTTAACCCCTTCAGTGCCAAAGGCATTTTATTTGATTAATTTTTTTTATAGTGGTGGGCATTTTCATGTAACAAGCATAAAACTGGGCATGGAGGTTCCTTACCTTGTGTTTATCCATTTCTAACAGAGGGATATATTCAATTCAGCCTTAAGCTATTTTGGTGCCAAAGGCATTTTGATATAGGAATTTTAACCCAAAATTCTAGAATTGATCATTTTCAAATAAAAAGCATGAAATTTGCCATGATAATTTTTTTTTTTTTTACGGTGTCTTCGTTAAATTCTGACGTAGGAACATTTGCAATTCAGCCTTTAACCCTTTCAATGCTAAGGACATTTGATCATAAACAGTAATAAATAAATAACATTCTGAATTGGGACTCGGAATGAGCGGTGTGTATGGCCCAGAAGATGGAACAGCAATTGGTGTTTTTTTTTAAATCAGTACATAAAAATTCTAGTGGTATGCATTTTCAAGAAACAAGTATAAAAATTGTCATGATATTTTCTTATGGTGTGTTTATCAATTTCTGATGTAGGGACATTTAACCCCTTCAGTACCAAGGGCATTTTGATCGATGACAGCTATATTTTTTTTTAATCTAATGTTGTGTATTTTCATGCAATAAGCATAACATTTGGCATGATAATTTCTTATGGTGTGTTTATCAATTTCTGGCATAGGGACATTTGCAATTCAGCCTTTAACCCCTTCAGTGCCAGGGGCATTTTGATCGCAAACAGATATTTAATTAAACAAAATTGTAGTGTTGGGTATTTTCATGTAACAAGCGTGAAATTTAATATGGTGGTTTCTTAAGGTGTGTTTATCCATTTTTGATGTAGGGATATGTTCAATTCAGCCTTTAACCCCTTCAGTGTCAACAGCATTTTGATTGCGGAACTTCATTAGGGGAAGACAGGGTAAAACGCCCATGGGCAGGTAAGAAGCCCATGTAAATTATCTCATGAGTTGGGGATAAAGAAAAGAGAGAGACAGTCAGTCAAATTTGCCCATGAGACGAATGCTAAACATTAACACTCGTCTCATGGGCAAAATGTGACTGAAATTTGCTATATTTCATGAGATAATTGGCATGGGCTTTTTACCCCATCTTCCCTATATATGTCCTAAGAACTGACAGGTTAAGAAGCTTGGATTTTGTAACCAAGAGGTAGCTCCTGATGGCTCACATCTGTTTTCAATCACTAAACTAAAACAATCTTCCACAATCTTCTGTTAGTCACTTCAATTCAAGATATCAACATTTCCTAGTACATCCATCCCCTACCTCACACACACACACACACACACACACACACACACACACACACACACACACACACAAAACCACATGAGCACGCACACATGCACAAACACAAAAACACTTGTGAACATGCGCGCACACACACACACGACCACACACAAACCACATACATCACACAATCTCTCTCTCACAACTCTCTCTCTCTCTCTCTCTCTCTCTCTCTCTCTCTCTCTCTCTCTCTCTCTCTCTCTCTCTCTCTCTCTCTCTCTCTCTCTCACACACACTCACACACACACACACACACACATATACAGACTCACACCACAGACACATGCATAGATCTTCACAGACACACAAACACACACAACACACACACACACACACACACACAAATACAACACATAGACTACACACACATACACCCCCCCCCCCCCACACACACACACACACACACACACAACACACATGTGCGCACACGTGCACACACACACATACACACACACACACACGCTCATTTGCTTTTCACACAATAATTACTCTGTTTTTATTCCTTTTCAATATGTGGTAAGATTTAACGTGGTTATAGCCCTGACATGGCCTTTGTTGTCAACAACGCTATAATTTTAATCTTAATCTTAATCTTACTCTGACTGAGTACATTCTACAAAAGTCTGATAGGGCCAGAATAGATCTAGATGTTCAATAAGTCAAGAAAAGGGGCCAGAATGGTCAGATTGGTGACCGTGGGCGTTTTAACAGAAGAAGATGAAGAAGAGGGTACTGTATCTAGATTTAAACTGTTTCTTTCAATTCAATCCCTTGAAGTCAAGGCCTAATCTTTCAGTGCACCCATTCCACATTATACAGAAGCACAATCATAATACACTTACTTACTCACCTAAGTAATCGATTGGAATAAAAACTGTGTAACATAATACAATTAATGACTTGATTAGGAACAATGATATAAAATAACAGTGCCGTATTTTACAAAAAATAAATGTAAAAGAAACATAATGTGTGTGCTAAGCTTATTTTTCTGAAACAAAATTTTTATGTTGAAGAAGCATTATCTCTGACTTCGTTTTTCAATTGGGGCCCTCTATTTTCGTCTGCTTAGTTACCAGTTCTACTAAAGCTTAAGTGGGAAACTAAACGTTGTTACTTTCTAAATTAAGTAAACCGATATAGTTAATTTAGAAAGTAACGTTTAGTTTCCCACTTAAGCTTTAGCATAACTTCATAAACTTAAGCACAGGTCAGGTCAGGTAGTTAGGACATTAGGCCTCCAGCCTCTTCACCGTACCAATTTTGAAATGTCAAATAAATAACAATAAACTCATACATTTTGATGTCCCTACGTCAGGAAATGTTAAATAGGCTCTCCTGTGTCTGTTCATACTATAACCTAATTTTGAACTTGTTGTATGAGTTTGACCAAATCGGCTGTTTTCATACCTTTCCGTCTACTACTACTGCGTACGCGCGAATGAATGAAACATAGTGTTTTACGTCCTCTCGGCCCGGCAGGGCACATATGGGACATTTGTAATTGATTAGTTGTTTGAAAATAAAATAAAACAGACACAACAAAGGTGGACGATACAAGACGTGGACAAACAGTAAACATGAAAAAGGGGTAGTGGGAGAATTAAAAAAGCACAAGTCAAGTTATTTTGAAAATATGTAAAATTTCTAAAAAGTTTAATTTATTATTAATGTTTGATAAAATAGCTATGGAGGTATAAAAGTGTTGCGTTAAATATTACTTTGGTATTTTGGCCTGAGGTGAAAGAAACCAACCCTCCCAAGTTGATTAAAGCTTCAGGGCTATGAGTTAAAATTCAAGTTTTTATTTTATTATTAAAAACCAAATATGGCCCTTATATTATGTTAAAACAAACGTTTTATACAAATATTTACTTTTATTAACAAAAATGTACATTATTTCTTTTATTTACAAAAGATTGAGAAAAAAGTTTATGTCCAGCCGGGGGGGAGCAATCTTCTCCACCGGGACTTCCCTGTCTAAAGTGACAGGGGAAATATTTACATCAAGGACAAAATATGTACAGATTTCTTTTCTTATTTAGGAGTGATAATAATTTGGGGGGTATTTTTAATTTATGGAAGGGTCCTTTTTATAATTTCTTTTATTTAGAAGAGGGTTGGGGTATGAGGGTTGGGGGGGGGGGGGGACCCGGAGTGTATCAGCGACATGGCGGGTCAAAGCACCTCCCGGGGAAGGACACGCAAGACATCCTTACGTCACCTCCCCGGGGGGCGGGCCACCCGATGCGGAGGTCCAACTCACGGATCTTTAATTTAAGGGGGAAGAACCCTCACATTTAGTCATATGGAAAAATAAGAGTATTGGTAAAATTTGTATAATTATTAGTCAACATTTGCAGCAATAAAATTTCTTTGTTTTTTGATGCACTTAGAAATATGTAATTTGTAAAAGTCTTGTGATTAAAAAGGTAAATAAGAGAAAAACTATCCTTTGCAGTGTATACAGAGTGCGACAAAAACGCACTAATAGACCCCCGGCCAGCGTTCTAGAAAACCGGTCAGGTAATTATTAATTAGATTTAAACTATTCCCACAAACTTTTATTTGACAAACAATTGTTTGTAATTTGGGAGCATAAATTAAATAGGTTGTAATCTGTAAAATAATATAATATAATGAAAATTATGATATAATATGATATAATCTGTTATGATAATCTGTTATGATAATCTTATAATTATTATGGTATAATATGATATAATATGGTGTAATATGGTGGGGGTAGCTAACGATTCTTACATACTCGAGGCGGAGGGAGGGAGGGAGAGGGACCCCTCCTCCCCGCCCCGAGCAGTGGAAAGGCGTCGCTTAAGTAGTCCCAAAAAGGGGGGGGGGAGCACCTACGCAATAGCGAGACGACTACGAAAGTGGCCTCCGGTGCGCACGCCGGACACGTGTCTACTGGGGTGAGAGGGAATTAAAAGAAAGTGGGATCAAAAAAGCCACTTCAGCCCCTCGGGCACACTCTTAATTAAAAAGGAAGAAAAAAGGGGGGGAAGGGGAGCTGGAGTGTAGACAGGTGTCCGGCCCACGGACCGGAGGTACCCCACCCCCACCATTTAAATAATGTCAAAATGACGCCGAAAGTTCCGGCCTTCAAAATTTAAAGTTACCTATATATATATTCTATACTAAAATAAAATGGCCGCCGTTCGGCGGCCAATGAAATTGAAAACTATCAAATTTATATTTTATTATTATTTTAAGTATGGTCGGGACGGACTCCAGGGCCACCCAATTTGTAGCCCCCCTGTCTTGGTCACGCTAATGATCGGTGCCCGAGATATGGCTTATATATTAGTTTAGCAAGGGAGCCCATTTGTGGTTTTTATTATTTTTAGCTTAATATTATATCATTTATGTGTAGGGAGAGGCCGCCGATTCTTTCATGGGAGGGCGGGGGGGGGGGGGGGGGGGGGGGGGGAAAAGAGGGACGGGAATTTTACTCTATGATAACGTTATGAATATTACCTGAACAGAAAATAGTTATTATAAAACTATACAAACGAGATATTCCCAGTTAACTTAATTTATACGTTATCTAGATACACAAACTTTATTTGCTGATAACAATATCATCCCAAATTGCCATGTGATACACAAAACAAATAAAACGAACTAAATAAATGTATTATTGGAATGACAATTACCTCCCCTGAAACAAGGTGTACATATTGTTTTTAACGTCCTAACTGTGCCTTTTAATATTGCATTTTAACTTAAAATTAACTTCCTGATTTTCTTCTTTCACTTACACGTTCAATGACTCGCCTCTAGATGAGTCTGCCCATTAATTGATTACTTTTTAAATCTTCAAATCTTAGTGGAGAACATCTAGACTAGATCTAACTAATGGCTTCACCTGGTATTCTGTCTCTTGTAATTTGTGTTAAAAAAAATATTGGCTACTGGGCCATTTTTACAGGCGAACAGTATATTGGTGGGGAAACTAGTGAAATGTGTAATTCGTTTCAACTCTTTGTTGTTTAGAACATCCAACTGAACTGAAGCACAATATCGAGGCTTTTTCTTTGATGGACTCCTAACGCGTTCTTTCGTTTTCGTCATTTCCTGCAAGACTATTTTTACATTGGAGCCTTCGGTGCCCAGGGGTGTCATAGCTGCCGGAAAGTTTAAGTTTTGCGACATTGACTTTATTAAAATATAAATGCAATTCTAGAAAATCTTCAGTTTTGCTTCATTTATAGCAATTTTTGGTGTTCATCAATACAACACAATCAAAGTCCAGTGTATATCAGCATGTTTGCGACATGCTTATCACAGGGTTTTCGTCTCCTTTAAGGGAGCCACCCAGAATAGACTAGAAATAATAAATGAAATTAAAGTACTCGTACATCAAATTACTATAAAACTAAAAGGCACTCAAATGAAAATAACCTGGATTCCATCCCATAGCGGCATAGCAGGCAACGACCAAGCAGATAGAGCCGCTAAAAGGGCCGCTATGGGAGAGTCCGGAATTATAACAAACATAAAATTATCTACCTTTGAAATAAAAAGTAAACTTAAATCAGCTAGTTTCCTCCAATGGACAAAGGAATTGGAGGTATACGCTAAAGCCCATTTGTGGGACCATAGAATAGTTAAAGGTCTTTTCCTCAAAATACCATTTTCACTTCAAGTACTAATATTCAGATTACGAACTGAATCATATTTATGTAAACATGTAGAAATAGTATGCCTTTGCGGCGAGATGCTTAACATAGATCACTTGTTTAGTACATGTTTAATAATTACAAAGGAATTTGAAACGTTAAAACAAAAGTATGAGACTCATAATATAAAGTTCACCAAGGCAGATACTCTCTCCCATGGTAATGAGGGGTGGGCCCCAATGATCTGGTTCGCCGAAACTCAATCAAACAACCTTTGGCCACCATTTTTAAACTTTTTTTAACAAAGTCGTTAATCCTAAAGTACATTTTAAAATATATTTTAACACAAGCTTATTTTATCTGTCTTAAAAATAGAAGTTAAGATAATAAATTTAAACTTAATACTATTTTAAGCACTTATAAGAGTAAATCCCCATTCTTGTAAATATGATAGTTTTGATGTACCACCAGCACTCGGCCCACTGTATATTTTTCTTCTGAGCCTTTTTGTTTGGAGTCAGGATTAGGTATCATCGGAATTTTGAAGGATGGGGATACTCTTGATTTAAATTTTATACTTTGCACGTAGCAAAATAGACTAGCCAAATTTGTATATATATGTAAAGTCAATGGCTTTGAACAAATAAAATTTGTAAATACATCATTTTAACTAAAAAGTTAAAACATATTTTATGCTTTTAAAACTTTTAATACTTTTTTGGGTAAAATAAAAATTATGTGTAAATTTGTGTAGGGGAAGACGGGGTAAAAAGCGCATGGGCGGGTAAGAAGCCCACCCCAATTATCTCATGAAATGAAGCAAATTTCAGTCTCATTTTGCCCATGAGACGAGCGTTAATGTCTAGCATTCGTCTCATGGGCAAATTTGACTGAAATTTTCTTTATTTCATGAGATAATTGGGGTGGGCTTCTTACCCGCCCATGCGCTTTTTACCCCGTCTTCCCCTACATAAACATTTGTTGACCTTTTCTGAGTTTTTAAACTTTCGTTGATTTTAAAAAGTGGTCCTGAAAATTTTAATCACATATACTGATATAGCTCTAAGAGCTAATATCCAAAAGCTTCTTAATGAAAACTTTTTAACAAAATATCCACAATTTTAGTTGTCCAGACGCGGGCCACGCCAGACATAGGTTCTGACCTACTAATCAGACCCAATTATAGAATAAAATTAAAAATAACTGTATTTAAAAGAAATAAATACCTTTTATCCCCTTTCCCCCTTTTTCCCCCCATCTTAATTTAAAGTAATGTCTCATATGACTTAGGTCGAGAAGACGTAAAACTTTATTTTCAGGCAACTCTCACTCTGCTCCACAACGCCTACACTCATCTCGAAAAGCCTGGATCCTTTGTGCGTATTCTGTTCATAGATTTCTCTTCAGCTTTCAACACTATCCAGCCTCACCTAATGGCCACAAAACTTCTTTCCTATCAGGTAGACCTCCGTCATTAAATGGATTATTAGTTTTCTCGTCAATAGATCCTAGTCTGTCCGCTTTGAAAATGCTCTCTCTTCTATCAAATACACTTCCATTGGCTGTCCTCAAGGCACTGTCCTCTCACCTGTTCTCTTTACCCTGTACACAAACGACTGCACTGGCACTGACACTACTCCACTCATTAAATATTCCGATGACTCTGCTCTCCAAGATCTCTCAAATTCTGACCAAGTGTACTCTGACCATGTTCACGATTTTTCCAACTGGTGTGAGAAGAATTACCTCGATCTTAATGTGCAAAAGACAAAAGAAATGGTGATTGATTTTAGAAGAAACCCTTCAATTGTGCCCGATCTTTTTATCACTGGGATGAAAGTTGAGCGAGTGAGTGTGTATAAGTACTTGGGGACGATAATTGATGATAAATTGAATTTTAATGCCAATGTTGAAGCCATACATAAGAAGTGTCAATCGAGAATTTATTGTCTCCAGAAACTTAGAAGCCTAGATGTAAACAGAACAGTACTGTGTGGATTTTATAGATGTTTTATTGAATCTATTTTAACCTTTTCCTTTATTTGTTGGTTTGGTAGTTTGAGCGTTAAGAGTAAGAATGTGTTGAATAAGGTAGTGAATGTTTCTGGTAAGATTGTGGGTGTGAGACAGGAGAGTATGAATGTGCTGTATGAGCGGCGAGTGAAAGGAAAAGGACGAATGATTGCGAGTGACTGCAGCCATGGGCTCAGCAAGTGCTTCACGCTTCTGCCTTCTGGTAGACGCTACCGGACTCCAAAACTCAAGACTGTCAGATGCAAGAACAGTTTTATTCCAATGTCAATTTCTATGCTGAACAAATGAACACTTCTCTTACATCATTGCATTCTTCTCTTACAGTTGTTTCCAGTCTATTTGTATTCCCACTACTGAATTTTACAGAGTGTGTGTGTGTGTGTGTGTGTGTGTGTGTGTGTGTGTGTGTGTGTGTGTGTGTGTGTGTGTGTGTGTGTGTGTGTGTACATGTGTGTGTGTACATGTGTGTGTGTGTGTGTGTGTGGGGGGGGGGGGGTCCTTGTGTATGTGAGCGCGCGCGCGCATGTGTGTATATATACACGCGTATGTATCTAAAAAATGTTTATATTTAATCTTGTATTATCTTAATGTATGTATACTTGATTATATTTAATCTTGTATATCTTAATGTATGTATAATGTTTATATTTAATCTTGTATTATCTATTATCTTAATGTGCTGCCGGCTAGTTTTTATAATTGAATGTTTTTCTGTACTGTTATCTTAGTATATGTGGGAACTATGTTGATATCGCGCATGTTGTATGTAGTGTTTGTATCTTAGAATGTCTGGAAATGATTTGATCGATTTACTGTGTTTGATTCTGCATACTATTTTCTTTTATGTTGTTTTGCATGCTTTCGAGATCTCATAAATGTTGTGTTTTCATGTGATTGAATCGCAGGCGTTGCCACAATTTAATTTCTCAGTCTTGAGACAATAAAGTTCTTTGAAGTTGAAGTTGAAGATCCCGTAGATGACTGTAGGGGTGCCTTTCAAGATTCACAGCCTCTTCTTCTTCTTCTTTGCTCCAGCATCCTCCGTCATCGTGTTGAAGATTCAGATGTATACATAATAGGGGTTTCCGGTATAAACTAAAGTAACACTGGTGGGAAGACGTAGCTGCCCAGATGATCAGCTCAAGGGAGGGGGTAGGGTGGGAGGGAGCTGGAGGAACAGGAGGGACAGGGGAGGCATGTGATGGGGGAGGGGGATTCAGGTCTGAGGTTGTTTTCTTTCAGTTCAACCAGTGTGTTCCACTTAATAAACCTTAACACCTCATACAGTAGTTGAAAAAAAGAAAAAAGAAATAGTTTCAGACAAGAACAAAATTAATGCCTGTATGTTTTCTGCCTTTAGGGCTTACTGGAAATAAATCAATGTGCTTTCTGTCTTGTTTACGTGCGCTATGTTAGCAGCAAAGCACTTAATTCCCTGCGATTAGTGTGTTTCCTTACAGTTCATATAATTAGACAGTAGTTTGGGCCGTTTAAAATTGTAAAATAAGTATATGCTTCAAAGACATGGTGTGTCTGTATAATTTAAAGATAAAAACTCGTAATAACTATATTAATGAATGTCAAAAATTGGAATAAGGAAAGTACATATTTGTTTCGTAATTTTCAAACATTTTTATTTACGTTGTAGGCGACAGAAATGTCGCTTATAATTCTAATAATATACAAGAGGCAAAGCCTTCAAGGCTCACGTCTGATTTTTATTACTATAGCAGGCATGGGAATTCCCATGACAATTCCCATGCCTGTATAGAGAGAATACTGTTATGTAGACACTTGTGCATCTGAAAACAGAATTAATTTTTATTTTACTGTGTAAATTAAAATTATTTCTATGCATTAAATTACCCCTACCCCTTTCTTTAAAATTTAATTATATGTATGTTTATATATGCGCATGTAACATAGTGGAGCCCTATTTTTATTTTTGGCAAACAAGTAAAATTGAAAAGCATATTGACCAAGCTTTCAGAAAAGCATAGTGACTGTTATGTAGACACTTGTGCATCTGAAAACAGAATTAATTTTTATTTTACTGTGTAAATTAAATTATTTCTATGCATTAAATTACCCCTTTCTTTAAAATGTAATTATATGTATGTTTATATATGCGCATGTAACATAGTGGAGCCCTATTTTTATTTTTGGCAAACAAGTAAAATTGAAAAGCATATTGACCAAGCTTTCAGAAAAGCATATATAGTGACCAATCCCCCCCCCCCCCCTCCGCCGGGGTAAGGGGGGTCTACGGACACCTGTAGTTGGCCTACAGTCTTTGCCTGTAGGTCTAAGCCTCTTACTCTTAGAAAATTAATAATTGAAGTTGCGTAATTCGTAAGGCCATACTCCTGATCTGTTACTGTTTTAAACTGATTGTTCATGCGATGAAAACTTGTTCCACATCATCTACATTTCTATAAGATATTTTATATTAGTCCTAATATTTTATTTTCGTTTCGTTAATTTCCCCCCCCCCCCCCTCTGCCACAAAACATAGGTCAAGGTCACAGCCAGCAAGCTCATCCATGTTTATCTTCCCCTGTACAGTCTTTGCACATGGTGATCAATCGTCTAGGCCTAACAAAGGATTCGTACGTCGAAGGCAGTGAAATCGACGAACCCTGGATTTTCCGTATATATTTTATCAAGAATGAAATGAATGTGGGCTAAATGTTAAGTACGTCGTCTTGATTATGAGGTAAGGCGTGATGTGATATCTTATTCTCTAGGCCTATTGGCCTAGGCCTTGTTGCCGGAAGTGCGGTAGGCTAAGTATTGCATGCGCAGAGATGATGTGCGAATGAACACGAACAACTGTTGTCAAACTCAAACGCGCAAATAAAACGAAACAACCGGGCCGTCAACGCACACACTCGGTACATCCATTTGTTACAGAAAATATAAGTTAACGACGTTAAAATGTACCTATCTGTACACACCTGAAGTCTTGTGTTTCTTTTTAAAGAGCGTTTTTGTATATCTAATGGAGAGTCTTCTTTCCAGTATCTCCTACTCGGTACAACACAACAGAAATCTCTGCAACAACTTTTGTTCCTTACGGATGTATCTGACTGCTTTGATTGTCATGACTTGAAGGCTCACGTCAAAATCAAGTATCCTGCTAACTTTAACCCTCTAACATCTTATGTTTTTTTGAGAAAACGACAACGTTAAAGTTTCAGTGGAGAGTGAGAGTCTTCTTTAGTTTGAAGAGTGTGACTGAGTCAAGGTTAAAGGTTGCAAACAGTAATCTCTGCAACAAATGATTATCTTTATTTTGTTCATTATCAATGTATCTGACTGCTTTGATGGTCACGTCAAAATCAAGTATCCTGCTAACTTTAACCCTCTAACGCCTTATATGTTTAGAGAAAATGACAACGTTAAGGTTTGAGTTACGGTTAAAGGTCGGGGCCATGGACGCAAACACACACACACACACACATACACAAAGACACACAACCGAACATGTACGATACTATAGACTCACTTTGTTTTAAAAAACGACGTGAGCCAAAAATGAAAATATTTATCTGCGCCTATTTGCAACGCTGTACTATAAGAATGGTGGGTTTTTTTTTACCAAAACAATGAAATGTGATTAAAGGCTCACATATATATATATATATATATATATATAAATATATATATATATATATAATATATATATATATATATATATATATATCAAAAGGAAGAAATATCTACGACGACGAACGCTCAGAGAGTGGAACATTCTCCCCACAAGCCTGACTGAAACCATCTGTCCCGATGCATTCAGGGCCGGCCTAGGTGGCATCTACATCAGCCACCATCTGCTGATCTCCCAGCAGACCAGTCTATATAGTTTTAACCTCAAGTTTTAGGGATGGATCCCAAACTATTATTCAAGTTTTTAACAATTAGTCATTGAGAGCACACGCCGCCTGTCAGTCGCGTACCAAGTTGGACTTTAAACGCCGTGAGGCCCAGTCCAGTAATAGGAAGAAGAAGAAGATTAGCAACTCCAACTGTTTCTATCAGGTAACACGTCTGATGTCGCGATGCACTGAATGATTGATTTTGAAGTCAGAAAATCGTGTTAAATACAGTTATAGAAGTAGTACTAGTAGTTGTAGAAGTAGTAGTAATAGTAGTAGTTGACGAAAACAATGAAATATTATTAAAGGCTCACATACATCAACAGGAAGTAATAGTGTTTTCTCCTACCATTGTTTGTCAATGGCGTTATATAATGAATCATTTATTTGTTTTTGAAGACACTCCATGTTTTGATTTGAGCATTTTGATCAGTTTATCTTCTCGCACTTTCCCACTGTGCTGTGTCAGTGCAGTCCACACAAAGAGCACAGGGTTGAGGGCAGAGTTGAGTGGTAACAGGAACACCACCAGAGTGCCGTGGACCTTGTCTGACCCACTCACACCGCATGTGGCCATCAGTGTAGCCGTGCCAAACATAAACCAGCACACGGCCTCCTTGATGGACACTTTGTTCATCAGGTGGACACAGGAATACAGAAACCTCTGGCTGGGATCCAACATGATTCTGTAGGTTGGTATTTTCCTCTCAGAAAAGTACTGAAAAACAGCCATCATAGCACACAGCATACATTTAATTACTGTGGTCACTTTGAACCAGGCAAACTTGTTCATGGACTGATAGTGTTGAAACAGAGCCAGCCGACACAGACCAGACTGGCCTGAAAGACCCCAGTGAGAAAGTCCGGGTAGAAAGGGTACCAGAGACAACAGGATGCCAGCAAGCCACACCATGGCACAAGTTATGATTATTGCACTGTATGGGAATATCATCAAACACCTTGGAAAGCAACAAGTAAGCATTTGATCTAAAGTGATGTACACCATGACAAATGTTGATGCTTCTTGTGACAACGTGAACAGAAAACCACTCACCTTGCATCTGACACTGCTGGTCCATGTCTTTTCAAACCAGATGTATTCTCCATTAAATAGTTGATTTGTAATCAAGACAATGCCAACATGACATCCCATACATAGACCAGCAAGATGGATATTGGCGACGGTCATCAAAAATTTGCCACCGAATAGTTCCTTGACTTTATTTGCCATCACAAAGCACAACAAATTCCCTAAAATGGCTGACAAAAACGCCAGTGAATATAAAACTACGTGAATCTCAGAGGGTAGTAGTGTCCTGCATGATGGAAGTGCAGCCTCTGGTGTTGAACATTTGGGTTCGCTCTGCTGTTTGGGAAAGATGTTCACACAACAAAGCCTATAATCTGACGAATGTATAACCTCCAGACTAAGCAACCCTGAATACAAGTCCAGTGGGAAGTTTCTCACTGGGTTTCCTCTTAAATCCAGTGTTTTCAGTCGAGACATGCCTTTGAAGCCTGTAGACCCAATGGTGTGAATTTCAGAAAAAGACACGTTCAGACGTGTTGTAAACTGTAGATAAATTGTGATCTCATCAAGTGTGGTGATTTCTGTTTCTGACACGTCAATTAGTCGTACTTCATAATGGATGAATTTCAATGATTTATTGGTTATGTTCTGTAAAGGGTTGCTTTGCAAAGACACAGTTCTCAAGTTTGGTAAATTAACAAAAAATCTCATATTCATGGTTGTTAGAACATTGTTGGAAAGGTTCATAAACCGCAAGTTCTTCAATGCCAAACCTGTTACATTATCAACAGAACAATGAGCAAGGCTCAGATAAATAAGATACTCATTGTGTGAGAATTCAGTCAGCAGCATCCCTGACCCTGCAGCATCCACATGGCGAAGACGAGGGAAGAGATCTGCAGGAAAATGTTGACTACATACAAAGGAATCACCTTGACAGAGGCAGCTTTCAGGGCAGGTCATGTCACATGTCATTTCATCATCCTGCTGTGGACACTGACCCCAGCCATCACACAGGTGATCTTCATGCACACACACTGTGGAATCCAGACATCGGTAGTAATGGGGGCACATGATCTTCTCACAGTTCTGTTCATCTTCACCGTAAACACAGTCGTTAAACCCATTGCATCGGGTGTAGACGGGAAGACAGAAGTGCCGTTCCTTGGGACAAGGATAGTGAGTGTCAGGACACGAGTCCTCTTCTTTCATCCTCTCCCAAGTAAAGAAACCAATTCCATCCAGATTGATGTGATGAACTATTTGTAAGTTAAATGGACCACCACTCATATGATAAACCTGTTCTAACCCTTGTAAACTGCAGCCTGTTTCGTCAGAATGGTCCACACAGTCTGAATATTTGTTGCAGTGTTGGCTGTGTGATACACACTGACCATTGTCACACAGAAAGCCATGACAGGAGGGAAGGAGACAGAACGACTCATCAGTGTTATCAGGACAGTGCTGTCTTGAGTCACAGACAAAGGAGTAATGGACTGTGGTGAAGTCATCATCACACAAAAACACTATGGGGAGAAAGTGCCCTTTTGTTGCCTTGAAGGACGATGAAGATGAGTTGATATTGTCACTTACGTTCATCAACAAGTAGGCATTACCGTGCGTTCCTGTCTTCCCATTGCTTTTGCTCCCCAAAAACAAAAAGTTGTGTATTAAATCTCCATTTTGACGAACAGACAAAAGCTGTCGTGTTCTTTTGTGCATGGATTTTGCCGATTTTGAATAACAAAAATGAAATTGGGGCTGAGAATGTGTGAATGAAGCTATGTCAAGCTCACACATATCCATAGAAAGTCTTGAAACAAATGCAGACTGGTGGACCCGTATGGATAGTTTCCGTGATACTGCAAAATAGAATGATTGCTCGCCATGTCCAATATACATAAAATTAAAATGGAGATTATTATAAGCAACCGTTTTGTCAGACCATTTACCCAACATCCTGTACATGAAAGGTCCAGAATTTCGGCCCCATGTTAAACCTAATATGAAATCAAACTCATGATATCTTTGGCCATAATATAAAGAATCAATTTGTTCCTGCCTAGTTTTTAACGTGACTATCCTCGCACTCACACTTCTGCACCCATATTGAACATCTGTATAGGTTGTATGACTTGCCCTCCAGCTCTTTCTGATCAGTGTGAAGCATTTCCTGGTGGAAGCCACCATTCCCTGGCATTCAGGACTGCTGTAAGGACAGTACTCTGTTTCATCACGTCCATCTTCACACTGCTTCATCAGGTTACAGTGCAGGTGGTCCTGGAACTGGGAGTAGTGAGGCAGACAACAGTTGAACAACCCACTGAACAGCTCGTGGGGCTGATCAGAGTAAGGAACTGCCGAAAAATAGAGTTTGACAAAGTAGAGTGGGCATACAGTATATGAAAGTTGTGAAGTGGAAAAGACTTTTGTAGGTGTAAAATCATCAAGGCAGACGTCTCTTTGCTGGTTTGTTTGATTGTGTTTTATCGTAAACACCAACCCTTCCAATTTACAACTCAAAGTGTTGTATGCTTGAACAATACTGATTAGGATCACATGTTGGACAGGGCCTGCTAGTTCTCCCCTGACGAAGCACTCAGGACACATCTGGCAGAAGGATACAGGGTTGCAATCTGTACATGTTTTTATTAGTGTCGCGTACCCGGCGTGTTTTCCTAAATATCTTATGGGGATTTCATAGTCTGTGAATTTTACCAGTTTTACAGCAATATGGGGCCTATTAAAATAAAATAGAAAGAGTCTGACGCGTCCTGTCTCGTGATAGATGTATTCTTCTAAGCTGTGCGAATCGCAGTAAATTCCCAACCAGTTCATACCTTGATACCTATTAGGATAAAAGGGGCCTTTCCTGAACCACGTTCCCCAAAACTCAGAGTCACACCAGTATTGAAGGCGTTGAAAACGAATTCTGATGTAATGTTTAAAATACAAGCACATGTTACAACGATCTCCATTCTTTTTCGAAAGAACCACCCAATGGCTTGCATAACGGTATGTAATGGTGGAAATTGAGTCGTAGACGTGAAATTCTTTACCAGTAAAAAACTCTATACCGGGACAAAATGTCCTGATCTCTGAAATGTTCAATTTAGTTGTCCTTCCTTGACCTTCCGTCGAATCTGCAGACACAGTAAGACAAAATGGATGCATTTCATGTGGTCTTCTGGGGCTATGTTAATGAGGCTTTATACTGCATATTCTCTACACCTGTCTTGTGCACTGAAATGCACGTGCCACTGACATAAAATTTATAAAACTTATAAAGTTTATATTACTGTCCCTGACTCGTGACAAGGTGGCATGGTCGATTCAGTCATAAACTTATCGCCCCTACGCTTTGCAAAGAAGTAGTATAAAGCCTTACTATGCCATGGCCATTGCCAAATAGCAGGTTTAGCAAGTCTGAGAAGTCAAGTTATTATTTGGGACTGGTTTGTCCGGGAAGCACTATGGTCATGTCATTCTAACATCATAACAGCATAATATTGCTCTCACTTATATTGAGAAGAAAACATCAATCTGAATTCCGTTTGAACTTTCCCATTGTTAGATCGTTAATTTGACTTGTAAACACCATGTCCATCATTTGCCTTCATCACAATATGTTTTGGAGACTGTTAGAGCTTACAACAGGTAACTATATAAGTAATAATTACGTTAAACTGTTCGTCTGCATAATTTACGAATAAAATATGAGAACATTAATTTCCAGTTTTCTGTTTAAGAACATCATCAGTTAAGAAATTATAATGTGGCAGGGCCAGATCTAGGTGGGGGGGGGGGGGGGATTCCCGGTTTCCAGACCCCCCTTCCCCCAACCAACACCACCACCACCTCTGCCTGTTCCTTATACAAGGGTATAAAGTAAGAACATGACTCGATTGTTGCCTTAATAATGACTAAATTGCACATTTCACAGGGGCTTTGGCCCTTGGGCCCCCAAAACAACATTACCCTTTTAACCAGATCTTATGCATCCCCCTGAATTCCCGGCAGCCCCCCCCCCCCCTTAATAATAAACAATTATTAAATTAATAAAACTATGGGCATTCCTATGTGACCTAAGAATAGAACTAAACATAAGAACACTTATTGAATCAATTGTGCATTTTTACCATGTATATGTTCTAGCCTACAGGCCTACATATTTTCCAACGTTCAACAAAGCAAATGAACAAAAAGAACCTGAAGAAAGATCAAGGTGTTGATGTGCTGGCGTTGTCAGTATCCTACAAAATATGACATGAGGCAATATTAGCTACATGACTGGTTTATTTGTTACTTAGAATAATATTGATACAGTTACAGGCATGGTTAGATTGCGGGAGCGGAAGAGGCTTGTTGGTAAGAAGGTGCATGTGATTGGCTCGTGTGTATGTAATTCCGGGTTTATCCAGTGTGCATGCATATTGCATGGTTGATGTTGGGGACAGAGGTGTAGTGAAGAAGAGTTAAAACAAGCGCGGGTTTGCAATCGTTTGTGGCTGCGGTCTATTTTTACCACTCCAATCATTACATACACTGAGTCGCCTCCCCTGGCTTTTCAATAATTTTAATCTGTAAACCAGAATGTTATCTCTGCACCATTTCGTAACTTTTTATATCTTTTGGAAAACATTTAAAACTATTTATCCTACTTATTCTCATCGAAAGAAGCACTGCATACTCGTCGTGTCTGTTGCAGTGTCTGTATTACATATGTTTATTATTTTGTACGCTTTAAAGTATTTTTTTCTGTCTGTACTTTCCTTTCTCTTTTACAATATGTGTGACAATTAAAAATATGTAGCGGTACCATAGCCGATGAGGTTTAACTGAGGCGTGGTTACCGCTACACCTATCTATATTGTTAAAAACTCTGGACTTTGCTGGTATTGCACTGCCTCCGGGCATTGCCTCCAGTATCGTTCCACTATCTTTGTATTTACAAATGTCCCATATGTGTCTGTTCCAGACCGAGAGGACGTAAAGCACCATTTTGCCTTCCTTCCTATGTGTGACAATTTTGACAGACCGACCGACCGACAAAGTAAGTTATAGGTTTGTAGTAGTAGTAGTAGTAGTGGTAGGGACAAAATAAGCTGTTAATCTTTTTGTCTAGTCCCATCGTATGCATAAAGTCACTACAATGAAAATGTGGTCAAGGTGCATTACGGTCAATTTTCCTAATTAAAAAAAAATCAATTATCAAAACTTCTAAACATATTTAAATATTTTGGAAAAACATCCAAGCGATTTTTGAATGTGTTAGTATCAGGTGCACATTTTAGAAGATTAATAGGTAACTCATTCCACAAGTTAGCAACACGGATGCTGAAACAATGTTTTCTTATATTAGTGTGAGAGGGCGAAGTGAGAATGCTTAGAATGTCGTGCACGTGCGAGTGAATGAATTCGGAATGATGGGAATGAACTCTGAGCGATCGGAAGTGTAATTGTGGAGAGCGTGCGTGAGAAAGCACAGTCAGGCCCCGACTCCCAACAGAGAAAGACAGATGTGATCTAATTGAGAATAAAGAGCAAAGCCGTCCGTCTCTTGGTCTTCGTGTGCTCGGTCATGTGCGAACTGCTCTCAACAACACTACAGAATGGCGTCGCCGGACATTTGCGTTTCTGTGTAGGCCTTATCAGTGCTTTTGGGTTTGGTAGGCCTAGCCTAAATTAGTGTAGGATATAGAAAAAGGAAAAGAAGTGAATAGATAGAAAGAAGAAATGTGTTTCATCAGACATTTTGTGAACTGAGTGTGTTCACCTTCATCTTCGGACAATTGCAAGTGGGTGCCCAAGTCAAAATAAGTTTTCGAAATTACTTTCTTTCATGTGTCGGACAATTTCGGAACCCCGTACAAGGAAAGTTTTGGTTTAGTTTCCAAACGTGTGTGTTGAAAATATTTTTTCGGACAATAAGTGAACACAAATTCAAAAAATGTGTAAAGAAACAATTGAATCAACGAGTTTGAACCTAAAGAACACCCAATAACGCTGGCAGCTGATAATTGTAGTCTGCTAAAGAACTTAAGTTAGTTTCCAAAATTCCTTTCGGACTTTGACTAGTTATTTTCGGTGCTACTGGAGCAGACGACATTTCGAATGCAAAATGAACGTAAGAGTCAACGTCCTGTTGGCACCAATCAGTGACAAGTGAACACGTTTCGTGAATGAGAAGTAAATTTTATTTGTTTAATTTAAACTTGTACGAAATATTTGGACAGTTGCGAGCTGATGACAGTTGTGACAATTGTGAGCTGATGTTCAAGAAGAAGAAGTGTTGAGTATAAGCAGTGAGCAGAATGCAAACGAATCTGCGACAGGTTAGTGTTACTGTTAGCCACAGTCTGAAGTGCAGTGGCAGATTTAGCCAGTAGTAAACCTAGGGCTGTAGCAGAGGAAATGGACTTGCAGTGTTGATACTTGAAAACGGGGCAACACCTACCAGGGGTCCTCCGTCTCTAGGGGACGGTGCGTCTGCAGTTTCCAGATGTCCAGCGGGCTTGCAGCGTTCAGAACCAGGGCTGCACACAGACGGTGACGACTACATCCTGAATCTTTTGCCCTGGGGTGTGACCGCTTTCATACCCAGGGTCCTCCGTCACCATTGACTTGCTGACTCTGTCATTGCCGCTGTGACTTGACGTCACGACACCCCTGATTCCCCCAATTCCGCCCCCCTCACTGACCCTGTTATTCCCAAACGTCCTGCCCAGTCCGTATACCCTAGCGGCTTAATCAGCAGCGATGGTGACGGTGCGTCGGCAGTTCCCGGAGGTGCATGGCTGGCAGGCCAATGTCCACAGCTGACAACTACATCCCAGATCGCGTTTGGGGTCTTCAGCGTGAAGTGCGGCTGCTTCCCCAGTCCAGGGTTGGCAGGTGTTCAAAACCAACATCCAAGAGAGAGACCCAAGTGCCAGTGAGGTCTACAGCGTCGGACGGCTTCACCACTCCAGGGGCGCCAATTGGTTAATTGAAAAATGACGCTAATTGGTTAATAATTACGTTAGAATTGAAAAAGAGACATTATAAACTACGGAGAAGAAGAAAAAAAAAAATGTATACGGAGAAAAAAAGTGCTGAGATGGAAGTAGAACAGTTAAAGGAAGAGTTGGAAAGGCTGAAAACACAGGTAGCAGCTAAGAATGTAGTTGTAATGAGAAGAGAGAAGACATTAGGGACATTTACTGGTGATGGTAATTTACATGAGTGGATTGAGGAATGCAAAGTTGCCTTGGAGGATAGGAAGGGGCCTGAGGCTGTCAGTTTCATCTTGCAACATCTGGGTGGACAAGCAAAGAGAGAAGTTAAACTACATTGGGATTCTAGCTCCACAGCAAAGAATATTTTCGAGATTCTGACTGAGCATTTTGGCCTGATTGGTACATTCAACGAGGCAATCCAGACATTCTATGCTCGGAGACAGAGAGTGGGAGAAGACCTCAGAGAGTATTCTTACAACCTGAAGGAACAACTCGAAAGAATCACACGATTGAAGCCAGGTTGCTTTCCCAAACAAGACGAAGTTATGCGTGATCAATTTATAGCAGGAATTAGAGAAACAACACTTAGAAGAGAACTCAAGGAGAAAGTGGCTGAGAGACCAGAAATACAGTTCATGGACATCAGAACGGTAGCCCTTAGATGGTCAGCAGATGTCCCACCTTCCCCATCATTGAGAGAAGAGCCATTTAACTACAAAGTAGAGGCGGACAATGAGCTTCAAGAGCTTAAACTACTGGTTAAACAACAACAAGAAACCATTGCCCAGCTGTTGAATGCAGCTCCACAGCAGAGAGAGACAAGAACATGCTACAAATGTCAACAGGGACATATTGCAAGAGACTGCAAAATGAAAGAGGAAGTGTCAGGGGCACAACCCCAATCAGCCTTTCACCAGTCAAGAAGACAAGAGGGATTGCATTGGGGACATCAAGGACGAGGCAGAGGCAGTCATCATGGTCGAGGATGGTCACGCGAGTTCGGAGGTCGAGATAATCAAACAGGGACACAAGAGGAGACCTGTGTGGAGAGCCACATGCAGGTGACTAAGGATCAAGGCTCGATCAGCATGATAGGGAAGTGCCCTACAATCAACATTAAAATTGATGGAGAAACGGTATCTTCGCTCATTGACACAGGTTCATGGTGTCTACAATGACGGACAAGTTCTTTCTAGAACATTTCAAAGATAGCCATAAATTGGAGGAATCATACTACTCCTTGAAGGCAGCAAATGGGTTAGAGATCCCCTATGTTGGCTACATCTGCACCGACGTTACCATAGGAGGAGAAACCATCGAGAACATGGGCATCTTTGTGACGAAGACACCTTTGCATGCAGCCACAAAGACTCCAAAACATCCAGTTCTGTTGGGAATGAACATCTTAGAGAAGTGCAGACTACTTGAATCCTTACTGGGAGACAATTCTGTCATGGTGAGCAAGATTCAAGCAGAAATCAAGAAATACAGGGGAACAGCAAAATTTGCAAGAACAGCAGAAGAGAGAACACTGCTACCAGGAAATTCTGTCACGACCATCATGGTGGCAGCAGGAGTGAGGAAGTCTGAAGAACCCATTCTGATCCAACACTTAGCTTGCCAGGAGCACCTCCCAAGAGGCCTCATGGTGATAGACACCATAGCAACCAAGATGAATGGTCTGTATCCGCTACAAGTAGCCAACTTGGGACAGAAAGACATCTGGCTGAACAAAGGCATCAGGGTAGGCTGCATACATGATACGGACGTGATGGTTGACTCAGAGTGGGAGAGCTGTATCCAAGAGACAGAAGCCAGAGATTTTTGTTTGCAAACAAGAGGTCAGTGTTAGAGAGGAAGAAAAAAAGGACATCAAGGGAAGCCCTCAAGACATCAAACTTCCAGAGGTTGACCTGACACGCTTTACACCAGAGCAAGCGGCAAAGGTGCAAAAGTTTTTGAAGGAACACGCTGACTGTTTTCCAAGAGAGGGGGAAATAGGCTTCTCAGACCTTGTGCAGCACAGCATACCCACAACGGATGAGGCCCCAGTGTCACAGCCATACAGAAGAATACCTCCACCCCAGCTTCTAGAAGTAAAAGCTCACCTTCATACCCTTCTGGAACAGGGAGTGATCAAACCAAGTCATAGTCCCTATGCATCACCAATCGTATTGGCTAGGAAGAAGGATGGTACATTGAGAATGTGCGTCAACTATAGACGTCTGAATGTCAAGACAGTACGTGACTCCTTTCCACTACCATGCATAGAAGAGACTCTGGACTCGCTCCAAGGTGCGAAGTTCTTCTCAACAATGGACCTAGCATCAGGATACAACCAGATAGCGGTACATGAAGCAGACAAACACAAGACTGCATTCATCACTTCATTCGGTTTGTATCAATACGAAAGGCTACCTTTTGGCTTAGCAGGAGCCCCCGCCACCTTTCAGCGCTTCATGCAACGGCTCTTCATGGACAGACTGTTTGAAATCCTCCTCATTTATCTTGATGACCTTCTTGTTTACAGCGAGAGCTTTGAGGAACACCTGGAACATTTGGACTTTGTGTTCACTACCATCAGCAAACATGGACTGAAGCTCAAGCCGTCAAAGTACCATTTGTTCAGGGAACAGGTTCCATATCTGGGCCATATCATTTCAGAAAAGGGTGTGGCAACAGACCCGGAGAAAGTTCAGGCAGTAAAGGAGTGGCCAAGACCAGTCGCAGTCAAGCAGTTGCAGACCTTCCTTGGTCTAGCAGGCTACTATAGACGCTACATAGAGAGGTTTGCACACATAGCAGCGCCACTGTACGATGCCATGAAAGAGGAGAAGGAAACAGAAAAGAAGAAAAGCAAGAAGACTGTCAAGTTAAGGAAACAGCTAGTGTGGACTAGAGAATGTGAGATTGCTTTCGAGACACTGAAAGAGCGACTTTCAGCACCAGTTCTGACCTTCGCAGATTTTGGAAAACCATTCATTCTGCATGTTCACGCCAGTAATGAAGGCTTAGGAGCTGTCTTGTCACAAGAGATAGAGGGGCAAGCTCGAGTGGTTGCCTATGCCAGTCGGCGCCTCAGACCAACGGAGAAGTGCATGCAGAATTACTCTAGTTGCAAGATCGAACTGCTCGCCTTGAAATGGGCTATTACAGAAAAGTTTAGAGAATATCTGCTTGGTTCCAGATTTGAGGTTTGGACTGACAATAACCCCCTTACACACATTGACAGTGCGAAGCTCGGAGCTGTGGAACAGAGATGGGTCGCAGACTTGGCTCCTTTTGATTTTGATCTAAAGTTTCGCAGAGAGAAAGACAACAGCAACGCAGATGCGCTGTCCAGAATGCCTTGGATTGACATCCAAAGATCAGTCGATGAAGCCATTGGAGCAACAACACTCCCAGAAGAGGTGAAAGAAAGGAGCAGGGAAGACCAGATAACTATCAACACCCAGTTCATCGACATCTCGGGACATGGACCAGTACAACCCGCAACACTGCGACATATGCAACGGGAAGACAGGGTGATCACCAGAGTGAAAGAGTATGTCACCAGAGGACAGAAGCCCACTCGCACAGAAAGACTGAAGGAATGTCCAGAAACAAGAAAGATGTTGAAACAGTGGGATCGTTTGAGCATGAGAGAAGCTATCCTCTATCTGTCAGTCAAGTCTCCAGGTCAACAACAGAGGTTCCAGTTGGTGCTACCAAAGAACAAAGGCAGGACTGTCTTGCAAGAGCTGCACGACAACATGGGGCACCAGGGTGTAGAAAGAACTACCCAGCTGATCAGAGAGCGCTACTTCTGGCTAGGCATGACAACAGAAATTCTTGATTACTGCAAGAACTGTCGTCGTTGCAATATAGCCAAAGCACAAGTACCAGCGAACAGAGCTCCTCTGCAGCCAATCATTGCGACACGCTCCTTGGAAATTGTAGCCATGGATTTCACCATCTTGGAGCCAGCGTCAGACGGAAGAGAGAACATTCTCGTCATCACTGACATGTTCACAAAATGTACAGTTGCAGTTCCCACCCGAAATCAGACTGCAGAAACAGCAGCAAAAGTTTTAGTTCGAGAATGGTTTCAGAAGTTTGGGGTACCTCAGCGTCTCCATTCCGACCAGGGGCGGAACTTTGAATCAGCAGTCATTGCGGAACTTTGTAGAATGTATGGTGTTGACAAATCTAGAACTACACCGTACAGACCGCAAGGGAATGCACAAACAGAGCGCTTTAACAGGACCTTGCATGATCTACTGAGAACCTTGCCTGCAGATCAGAAGAGGCGATGGACAGAACACCTGCAGCAAGTTGTATCGGTGTACAACGCGACTCCTCACGCCACAACTGGTTTTTCTCCGTTCTTTCTCATGTTTGGGAGGCACCCACGACTTCCATTTGACTCCATGCATGAATCTGAATCACAAACACCAACAGCAGATTGGGTTGGCCAGCATCGTCGAAGTCTAGATTTAGCCTACCGACATGTACGGAGAAGAATTCAGGAACAGGCTGAGAAGAGAAAAGAGCGCTTTGACCGTCATGTGAAAGTTGATCCAGTACGAGTAGGTCAAAAGGTATTTTTGCGGAACAGACCTTTAGGAAGGAACAAGATCCAAAATAAGTGGAAAGAAGAAGAGTTTGATGTAACGGAAGTGAGAGACAATGTTTATACAGTAGTTAGTACAGAGACTGGAGTGCAGAAGAGACTCCACAGGAATGAATTGAGAACTGTTCCAGCTCATCATGAAGATAGTAGCTCAAGCGGTGATCTGGCATCAGGTACATCAGATGAGGAAACTTGGATAGGCATTCTGCCTCAGCAACTAGTGCCAGAACAGAAACATGACGCAGAAGAGACAACGCGAAAACTACCATTGGCACAGGCTGCACCTCAGCAAAGTCGACCGCAACCAGTACCAAGGCGTTCTACCAGAGCTACGGCAGGACAGCATAGCAATCCGCATCATGTGCCTAGATCTGTTGTACAGCACATAGCAGCAAACTCAGAACAGTGTAACGAAGAAAGTGACAATGATGGCAGAGACAGAGAAACAGAGACTGATATAATAGAGATCCTCACTGCAATAGAGGTGGTAGAGATAGACATTACAGACAGCTAGTTCTCCATATGTTTGATCGAGTGATGGACAAAATGAAGTAAACATTTTCAGAAGTAGCCAGAGGAAACACAATATTTAAATGTATAATAATTTTAAGGGTTTTTTTTGGTGTGTGTTCACAAAGTATAGTTGGGAATCATAATTATGATGGCCAGTAACTAATATTGATGTACGTTGAGTCGTGCGCTGGGCCACGTGGTGGACAATTTTTGGGCAAGCATTATATATCGCAAGTAGTCAAGTCTACTCCAATATCATGGTGTATAGCTGAATTGGTGTGTGGTGTGTGCATATTCTCCTGGAGAAGGTATCTAGTCTCCAAGTAACCTCTCAAGTTGTTTTAAGAAATGCTTGAGAGTTGCTAAGTTGTAGTCCTAGTGCAAAAGTCAATACTTTGCCTGGAGGGTTAAGGGACAGTTTTTTGCATTTGATGGATATAGTTTTTTTCTAATTCATTCAATTTGCAGAACGTACAACATGAGACTTATTAAGATAGCAGGAAAAGGAGTGTTCGCATACTATTTTTGCATCCAGAGAAATGTGCAAATTCAGTTCCTTGTTTTGGAAAAAAACAAAAACATTCTGATTTTTTTTTTTATGTAGTGGTTTTGTTGTTGATGACCAAGAGATGCGTGATGAGCTGACTTGAATTCAGGCTTAAAATGATGGGCTGACTTTTTATGGTAACAAACTGAATTTCTTAATTTGACGAAGATGTGATAAAAGATAACAAAAATGAAAACAAACCTTGTACAATGAGTGAGTGTGACAAAATGGGGGAAAGATTGTAATGTAATCTGTGAATATGAAAAAAATATGGAAAAGATTCATATATAAAAATAATAAAAAAATAAAATTTAAAAAAAAATGTAAGGATTTGCGCATCTGATTAGAATTGGAGTAATTTTTAAAGGAAATTTTAATAATGTAAAATGATCCTGGAACATGATTTTGTGGCTTGGATGGGTTACGGGAGAAGAGACTGACGTATTTCTCACAGCATGAAATGGTTCGGTAATGGTATACTCCATAATAAGTTAACTTCTCGAGCCCTCAATGAACAATTAAATGGCATTGCATATTTGATGCACTATTGTGTGTGTTGAATATTATGTATAGCAAAGTGGCAAATGTGCTGATTACCTTGTGAATTACCTATCATGATAATCTGAAGGAATATGTCATGCTAGAAGGCCAGTCAAATGATATTGATGGGATTGTCGTAACTGATTTTTGTATGACCAGTTGACAATTTTTGAAACATTCAGCAACTTAAAGTGGGGTAATTATTTATTTTGAATTAATTTTCTAAACAAGAATTTTGTAGTTTTTGTGTTAATGTAATCCTGAATTTTTGGATATAATTCAAAATTATTTATTTTGAATTAATTTTCTAAACAAGAATTTTGTACAGTTTTTGGGTTAATGTAATCCTAATTTTTGGGGGATATAATTCAAGTTTCGAGTTAGGTTTTTGGCAATGGATTTTCCCATCTTTATTATTGAAGCATGGATTTTGTGATGAAAATTGGCATGCCAGGTGGATTATGTTCATGTATGACCCATTGGTTGAATGACTGGTTGGAATTGTATATTCATTCTAACTTATAGATTGTTCTACATCGGGTCGCCATTGCAAGTCAAGGGGGGTGTATGTGAGAGGGCGAAGTGAGAATGCTTAGAATGTCGTGCACGTGCGAGTGAATGAATTCGGAATGATGGGAATGAACTCTGAGCGATCGGAAGTGTAATTGTGGAGAGCGTGCGTGAGAAAGCACAGTCAGAGAAAGTCAGATGTGATCTAATTGAGAATAAAGAGCAAAGCCGTCTCTTGGTCTTCGTGTGAATTGCCCTCAACAACACACTACATTAGTATTGAACCTTTTAATAAAAACTTAATCATATGCATTCCATGTTAGATTATATTGAGGAGAATCAAAGATTTTTTTCCAAGACAAGTCAACTTGACCATTGAATATTTTATAGGCCTCAATGAGATCCCCCCCTAATTCTTCTTCCTTTGAGAGAAAACAGGTTTAGGTATTTAAGTCTACTATAATAATCTTATATATATATTTTCGAAATCTGTCTGTCTGTCTGTCTGTGTGTCCCTTATGCACGGCCCTTATACACAGTTCTCAACCGATCGACACCAAATTTGGTATCAAGCATCCTTGGCACCCTCCGAAGGTCATGCCGTCCTTACTTTTCGGAAACCTCCGCCAAGGGGGCGAAGCGCAAAGCGCAAGGGGGTCGAACCGAGCGCGAAGCAT
This sequence comes from Phymorhynchus buccinoides, assembly GCA_017654935.2. Taxonomy (NCBI): domain Eukaryota; kingdom Metazoa; phylum Mollusca; class Gastropoda; order Neogastropoda; family Raphitomidae; genus Phymorhynchus; species Phymorhynchus buccinoides. The sequence continues at coordinate 60,794 of JAGGCT020004138.1, forward strand.
GAGGACTCGAAGTGCGAAGCGCTGAGTCATTAAACCTATGTCTCATGTGCCAAGGGTTGCACTAGGGGGCGGAGTCAAGTGTGTCGCCGAGTGGCAGATAAGTCCCCGAGCAAGTAATTGGAAACCTCCGCCAAGGGGGCCG